>JASEKS010000354.1:0-91884 GCA_030770415.1 Pleoardoris graminearum
AGGGGGGATATTAGAAAACAACTAACCTAAAAATTACCTTTTTTATAATACTATAACTTTTTAATTATAAAATCTAAAAATATAAAAATAATACTATTTTAAAGAAAAAGACTAGCGTATGTAGTTTACTTTATTAGAGACTACTTACTAAGAGAGTTAGAGATAAAAAAATATTAGTAAATATAAAATATTTTTAGAGTTCTATTTTAGACTATTATACAGGGGTTTAATATTAGGAAAAGACTAATCTAAAAAGTTATTATTTTTAAAAATTAATATAAAATTAATTACTAAGTCTAAAAATACGGTAATTATACCGATTTAAAGAAAAAGTTAAGAAGACTAATATATGGATTTTAGTTACTACTTAGTAGGTATACGTAATAAACTAAAATTATCTAAATATAATAATTTCTTTAGCCCCTTTATTAGGTTCCTATAACTCTTTAGTTAGTAAATATATTTAACTAAAATTTTAACTATACTATTTTAGCAGTAGCGTAGGTCACGTAACCTAATTTTTAAGCAGAATTTATTATATAATAATAAATTTATATAATTAATAAATATTGAGTTCTTGTATATATAATTAGTAATTACGTAATGTATTATTAATATTATAGTATATTATCATATCTTTTAACTTTTATAAATTTAAACTCCTATTCTCTTAATATAGCGCTAAGTCTTTTAAAACTTAAATATAAAGTTAATTTACTTTTAAAAGTATATACTTTTTCTTCTTTAATTACTACTACTTTAAAAAAGCCATAGCCAAGTATTTATAAGTATATAAAATAAAATAAAAAGAAAGAAAATAATTAGAAAAATAATAAATATAGTAATTATAATATAAAAAAAGTTTATATAGTGGGTAAAAAAAAGTTAATTAAAAGTAATAAAAGAGTTATTAATAAAGACTTAACTAAAGGTCCTAAAAAACAAAATAAAAAAGTATTTTTAAAAAATAATCTAGAGATTATAAAAAAATAATTAAAAAGAGTCTTAAAGAAAAAAAGATATATAATTAATATAAGTAAAAAACACCTATAATTAATAAATAAAACGGAAAAAAACAGTTAAAATACGTAAAAAATATATTAAAAATATTAAAAATATAAATTTAAATAAAATAATATTTTCTAATAAGTTAGTAATATAAAGGAAATAATAAAATAAATAATATTATAAAAAAAGAGTAATAATAAAGTTAGAAAAGAACTAGCTGTTAGCTAATTATAAAATAAGTTATTCTAACTTTTTAAAATATTATAATATATAACTTTTTCGATATTTTAACGTTATAGTTTTAGTTTTTTAATATTAATTATATTAATTATTTTATAGGCTAAGACCTTCCCCTATAAATTTCGTGTATAATTTAGGTAAGAGGTAAAAGTAATTTAGTATTTATTAAAATATTTAATTCTTTTACTTCTTTTACTAGTAAGAATTATATAAATAAAGTCCTTATAGCTAAAGTTAAACTAAGTATAAAAAGGGGTAAGTTATATAAAGTTTTTTTACCCCTTTTTTAATCCCTTTTTTTATTAATATAATAATAATATATATATGTATATATATATATATATTATAGTATAATTATAAACTTTATATTAATATTAATTTAGGTTTCTAATTTTAATAAGATAACGCCCCTATTTATAAAATATAAGACGTTTTATACTAGTATAAAAATACTAAAATTATACTCTTTTCTTACTTAGCCTATAGTCCTAATTTAGCTCCTATAGAAAATATATAGAATTATTTAAAATAAGGACTAAATAATAATAAAAAGACTAATTTAGAGGTAAGATTTAGTTTATAGAGTATAGAGGCCTTTAAAAGAATTATTATAAAAAAATAAAATAAAATACTTTAAAAAGTAATTAATAATTATATTTCATCTATCCCTAACTATTATAAGGCGGTTATAGAAACTAAGGGCTATATTACTAAGTACTAGTAATTTATTATTTACTAGTTTATTATTAAAAATTTAAAAAAGTAACTGTTATATATAATTATATAATTAATATATTAATTAATAAAAATATTTTATATACTTATATATTATAAGTACTATTATAATATATATAAAAATAAGCCAATTTTATACCTTGAATAAAACGTTATAATAGTCTAAAATTTAGGCCTAAAAAAGCTTTAACTTTACTAATTTTTAGTTACTCCTAAACCCCTTAGTAAGCAGCCCGTAGGTAGGTAAATAAAATAAGCTAGTTTTCCTCTTTAAAACTGTATTTTTTACGTATTTCTAGACTTACTAATTAATAAGTTATATAACTTTAAAAAGGTGTCTTTTTAGATTAGTCTTTTCCTAATATTACTCCCCTATAACTTTTTATATCAGGTGTAAAATTTGCTTAATTTTATATATTTATATATTAATTATATAATTATATATAAAAGTCACTTTTTTAAATTTTTAATAATAAACTAATAAATAATAAATTACTAGTACTTAGTAATATAGCCTTTAGTTTCTATACCCGCCTTATAATAGTTAGGGAGAGATAAAATATAGTTATTTATAACTTCTTATAGTATATTATTTTACTTTTTTATATATTTATATATTAATCGAATAAAAAGTGTGGCTGTGGTGGCTCGGGGCGACTAAAAGGGGTTTAAAAAAGGAGGAGTATGTGCATGCCTTTATTACTTTTTTATAATTATTCTGTTAAAGGTCTCTATACTTTATAATCTTAATTCTATACCTAAATTAGTCTCTTTATTATTATTTAGCCTAGATTTTAAATAATTTTTTATATTTTTTATAGGAGCTAAATCAGGGCTATAGACTAGGTAAGAATAAAATATAATTTTATTATTTTTAAACTAGTTTAAAACGTCTATTATATTATAAATAGGGGTATTATCTTATTATAATTACTAACCTAAATTAATATTAATATTAAATTTATAATTTTAATATAATATAATAATATATATATCTATATATATATATTATATTATTTTATTTTTCGACCTAGCCTTACCTAACTTGTTCGACACATTAAGTATAAAGGCATGTATATACTCCTCCTTTTTTAAAACCCCTTTTAGTCGCCCTAAGCCACTACAGTCACACTATTTGTTCGATTAGTATATAAATATATATATATATTATTCTATTAAAAAAAGAACTAAAAAGCCTATTAAGTTACTTGCCCCTTTTTATTATTAGTTTAACTTTAGATATAAGAATATTACTTATATAATTCTTACCAGTAAAAAAAGTAATAGAATTAAATATTTTAATAAATACTAAATTACTTCTACCTTTTAACTAAATTATACCCTAAAGTTATAGGGTAAGATCTCGGCCTATAAAATAATTAATATAATTAATATTAAAAAACTAAATCTATAACTTAAAAGTATATAAACATTTATATATTTTAATATTTTAAAATATTTAAATAACTTACTTCGTAATTAGCTAACAGCGAGTTTTTTTTAACTCTATTATTATCCCTTTTTTTATAATATTATCTATTCTTTTATCCCCTTTATACTACTAACTTCTTAGAAAAAATTATTTTATTTAAATTTAAAATTTTAATATTTTTTATAGTCTCTTTAGATTATTTTAATCTTTTTTTAGTATTATTTTTATTAATTATTAGTTTTTTTCTACTTATATTAATACTATAATCCTCCTCTTTTAAAATTCTTTATAACAATTTTTTTAAAATATTTAGACTATTTTCTAATAATAGTCTTCTATTTTTTTTTTAGGACTTCTAATTAAGTCTCTATTAATTACTCTTTTTTCTCTTTAAGTTACTTTAAAAAATCTACCCCTTTTAATCTTTTTTATATTATAATTATCTTTTTTCTTTTTTAAAAGTTTTTTTATAGCGCTATAAATAGTTTATTAACACTTTTCTAAAATAGTAGTAATTAAAAAAGGAGAATTATTTACTTTTAAAAGAAGTTTAACTTTAGATTTAAATTTTAATAAATTTAGCACTATTTTAAGGAAATAGGAGTTTAGGTTTATAAAACTAAACAGATATTTTAATATACTATAATATTAATAATATATTACGCAAGCAGTAATTATATAAGTATAGTTTAAAATTTTATTATTAATATAATTATATAATTAGATTACTAATATATAGCAAAAAATCTAGCTACGTAATCTAGACTAGGCCTAAAAGGATATCGGTAAAATTTTAGTTAAATATATTTACTAACTGTAAAGTTATAGAAATCTAAAAACGGGATTAAAATAATTACTATGTTTAGGTAATTTTAATTTATTATAGGTAATAAATATAACGTAACTAAAACCCTAATTAAGATCTTTATTACTTTCTCTTTAAAACGGTATTATTAGTATATTTTTAGGCTTAGTAATTAATGTTATATAAATTTTTAAAAAAGCTATTTTTTTTAATTAGACTTTTTTTGGCACCCCCCTATATAATAAGTAAAAGATTAATAACTATATATACTATAAAGCTAAAAAATATTAGCCTATTAAATTTCTAATTGTACAAAGTGTTTTTTTAAACTATTCTTTTTACTTAAATATATTATAAAGAGTTATAAATTTATTAAGTTTAAGGCGCTTAAAAAACTTTTATTTATCTTTTTTAAAAAGCGGCGTAGTATAACTAATATAAATACCTATTAATGCTAATTATATATAATAGTATTTAGTAAATTTTTAATAGTACGCCTTATATCTATAAAAGTATAAATATAATTTACCCTTATTTTTTAGCTATAAGCTATATAATCGTTAAAAGTAAGTTAAAAAGGATGTAGGCTAGCCTAAAACTAAAGTAACAGTATAAGGATGTGTATACTTTTACTATATACACGGGTACGAAGAGGCGTGTAAAAGGGAGACAATAAAGGCGTAAGCCACTAGCTACACTGTGGCTCTATAAGCTATTTAATTAAGGGGATAGATTTTATCTGCTAAATATTATAAAAAATTTAAAGTTATTAGTAGTAGACTTAATAGCTCTATTCTATAATACTATTTAAAAAAAAATTTTAACTTCTATTAGGGGGAGCTCTTTATTTTTAAATATTAATTTTTAAACTTAGATTATATATATCTATTTTACCTAATTAGATACTAATTTCTTACTAATAGTAGTAAAAAGGTTAGTAATAACTAGCTTATTTTAAATAATACTAAGTTTATATACTTCTATTTCTATATAAAGAGCTTTCTATTTATAATATTATAATTTAGCCGACAACTGCTGTTGTAACCTATTAGTTACTTTTTTAACTTTATTTTTATATAAGACAGAGGTTATATTTATTTTTATTACTTTTTACTTTGCCTATACACACAGGTAGTATAGCGTTTAATAATAATTAATATTTATTTATAATTATATCTCCTTTCTTACCTATAATAATATAACGTAACACTAAATACGCCTACTTACTAGCTAGTCTACCTAGCCTACCTACTAAAAAAAAAACACATAAAAAAATATATATTATATATAGGCTCTTCTAAAACTTTTAAATATTAATTACCCCTAGTATCTCTATAAAGGCTTTACTATTTTTTACTCTTTACCTATTACTCTACGGGCTCTAAACTCTAAGTTTAAAATATCTTTACTATTACTTTTACTACTACTTTTATTTTTACTACTACCTTTACCCTCGCCTTTATATTCTTTACGCCGAGGAGTACCTATTATATTTATAAAATATTTATTTTACTTATTAATTCCGCTATAAACTGTACGTTATATTTTTTTACTTTTTTTTTTATTTTTACTCTATCCTTATATACTTTTATTAATAATTTTTTTACAACTACTAATACTGCTAACCTAATATTTAATACTTTAACTATTTTTCTAATTAATAGGGCTACTATCTTATTTATAGAGCTATACTTATAGTTAAATATAGCTATAACCTTAGAATTTACCTCTTTTCTATTAACTACCTCTAAATAGATAAAGTACTTATACTTATAAGTATCTACTAAAGTTATATCTTTATTACCTATTACTAAGTAGAAGAATATAATAAAAAAAGCTTAAATAATTATACTAAACGCTATTTTAGAAGCCTTAAAATTAATTAAAATTATCTTATTATTAGCGTTAATAAAAAGAGGAGTAGTAATAGTATTAGGACTTTTAAAAAAAAAAATATTTTAGTAAGTATTTTTTTTTATTTAATAAACGCTGTGTTAACTGTAAGAAAAAATAAAAAAGAAATATATAGGTAATAGTAGTAGCTATACCCTACGTATTTTTTTTTAAAAAAATATAGTTTCTGTACTAAACTTTTTATATTAGAGTTTTACGACTTAATATTTTTTTTAGGAGGGGATACGCTAAGCGCGCTAGTACACTAGTATAAAATACTATACCTTTTTTAATCTAGCCTTACTTAAATTTTTTAATATATTAAGTATAAAGATATATATATACTCCTTCTTTTTTAAAACCCCTTTTAGTCGCCCTAAGCTACTATAGCTACACTATTTATTTAATTAGTATATAAATATATATATAATTTAAAAGCTATTCTTTTATACTCTACTTTTTTAAAAGAAATATAATATTATTATTATATAATATTCTTAGCTATCGTGTTAGTAGTTAAAAATTTATATTTAAAAAAATAAATAATTAAGTACGTTAAAATATCCCCCTTAATAGTATAATATATATAAATAGCGCTTGTAAGCTCTAGAGCTACTATTATACTAATTTAGTTTTAAATATTTATTATTTAGTTTACTTTAATAGTATAATTAGTTAAGTAGGTTTAGTATATATTAATTTTAGTAGTATAGTTATAGTAGATTTTTATAATTTTTATTTTAAATGCTTTTATAATACGTAAAAGCTCTAGTATAAAAAAAATTTTTAAGATTATTAACCGGTCTCGATAAAGACCTAGAGGTTTTAGAGTTATAATAAGATAATTAATATAGAATATTCTATTTTATTTAGTTATATACTAAGCTATTTATTCGTATTCTTTTATACTAACTATTTATTATCCTCTTTTTAAAAATTTCTTTTCGCTTACCTCTAAATATTCTCTATAGTATTAAGCTACGGCGCTCCTTTATATATTAATAACCTTTATTTTATATTATTTTAATTAGGATTATATATACTTTTTATACTATAGACTATAGCCTTTAATATACTAAATTACTTATTAAAGAACTGCACTATCTCTTTACTCTAGCGCCTTATAGTTATTAGCGTTAGTATTATTATTAGTAGTAAGTAACTTACTTTTATTTATTAATTACTTAGTATAGTAGTATAGTTATAGTAGTTTTAGTATTATTTTTTTTATTTAGTAGTACTCCTAAATAGCAGATTTTTAGTTTTTTTATAAAATATTATAGTTTCTTTTTATACATAGTAAAGTCTACGCTTATATTAATAAAATTATTTTACTTAAATATAAACTTTTACGGGTTACCTGTAAAAATAAATAATAATATAATAGCTATATTAGATACTTTTATTATTTTACGTTTTTTATTTATTGAGTTTAATTTAAAAACTTAAAGTATATATTATACTCTATAGTATAGACTAGAGTAAATCTAGTATATATATCTTACTAAAATTTTTTTTTAACGTGCTAGAAATATATATTTTAATTATAAAATAGTAGTATACTACTATTAGTAAATAATATTTTAAACGCTACAACGTATACTATAGTTATAATATATTAATATCTCTTTTTTTATAAATGCCTACTTAGTATTAGTTTATAATAGTAGATATACTAGTATAAGTTACTATATAAGGTAATAAACTATACTAAGCTATAAATCTATTAAATACTATTAAGTAGTTATTACGTGTCTATCTTAGCGCAGTACTTTTTTTAATTAGACTTAATATAATACCTTTAAAAGTCGGTTGTTAGGTCCTATAATATATATAGTACTTTTCTTTCTAATTAGGTAGTTACTAATAGTAACTTTATTATATATAAAAAAAGATTATTAACGCTTTTTAAGTTAAAATTAATAAAATTTTAAACGCCGTAAAGTATATATTATACTTTAAGATATATATCCTAAGTTAGCCAGCTCGTAGTAGTAAAATAGATATTATTAATTAAAAAAATAAAATAATTTATTAAGTATAAAGGTATATATATACTCCTCCTTTTTTAAAATTCCGTTTAGTCGCCCCGAGCCACTATAGCTATACTATTTATTTAATTAGTATATAAATATATATATATAAAAAATAAAGTAGCTTTAGTTATTATAATATTTAAAACATTATTAGTTATAAGAGTTACTAAGTATTTAATAGTTAAAAATATAGATTATTATTAGTATATAAATAAAATAATACTTACTAGATTTATAAAACTAAAAACTTTAAAATAAATATTGAAAAATTAATTAGAGTTTTAAAAAATAGGATTTTTAATAATTAAGTATATATAAAGAATTTTTCTTTATTTTTAAAATACTAGACTTATAACTATAGAGGAAAAATAAGCTAAAAATTACTAGTTTCTAAAATTAAAGAATTTAAATTACTTATATAAAAGAAAGTACTAAAAAACTGTAATATATATACGTAAATAAGAAATAAATCTTTTATTCTAAAGAGTTTTATAAACTAATAATATAAACTTAAAGGTATCTTTCTGTAATTATAGATTTTTTAGTTCTTTTATTAATATAATATAATATATAAATTATTATATTATAATATTATTATTAATATTACTGTAATATTAATTTAAGTTAGTAATTTTAATAAGATAACCCCCTTAATTATAAATAAACGGACGTTTTAAACTATTTTAATATAAAAAAATTACACTTATTACCTAGCTAGCCTATAACCCTAATTTAGTCCCTATAATATATATATAAAATTACTTAAAATCTTGACTTAATAAAAATAAAAAAGCTAATTTAGGTATAGAATTAGGTTTAAAAAGTATAGAGGCCTTTAAATAAACTAAAATAAAAAAGTTATATAAAATACTATAAATAGCTATTAATAATAATATTTTATTACTTTCTACCTATTATAAGGTCGTTATAGAAGCTTAGAGATTCTATATTAAATACTAGTAATATATAATTTACTAGTATAGTATTAAAAACTTAAAATTTAACTTTTATTAATAATTATATAAGTAATGTAGTAATATATAAAAATATTATATATACTAATAAAATATATACTAATAAAATATATACTAATAAAATATATACTAATAAAATATATACGAATAAAATATATACTAATAAAATATATATATAAAGGCATACACATACTCCTCCTTTTTTGAAACCCCTTTTAGTCGCCCCGAGCCACCACAGTCACACTATTTGTTCGATTAGTATACAAATATAAAATATATACTAATACAATATATACTAATTAAATATATACTAATAAAATATAGTCTCTATTATTATATATTTAAACAGAAGCAAATTTTACACCTTAAATAAAAAGTTATAATTACCTAAAGTAGGGTCCTACAAAAGACTTATTTTTACTAATTTTTAAATACCTCTAACTAGCTTACTAAGCAGGCTATAATATAGTTAATAGAATACTCTAGTATTTCTCTTTAGAATAGAATTTTTTTTCTATATTTTTAGTCTTATTAATTAATAAGTTATATTATTTTAAAAAATATATATATTTTAATTAATCTTTTTTTGCTATATATATTTGTATATTAATCAAACAAATAGTGTGGCTGTGGTGGCTTGGGGCGACTAAAAGGGGTTTTAAAAAAGGAGGAGTATGTGCATGCCTTTATACTTAGTGTCGAAAAAGTCTTTTTTTTATTAATCACTCTGTATATTTTATAATATAGGCTAATATAAGTTTAGTATATATATCTTATTAAAATATTATTTTTTTAATATATTAAAAGTGTGTACCTTACTTATAAAATAGTAGTATATTATTATTAATAAATTTTAGTTTAGAGACTATAATATATACTAGAGTTATAATATATTAATATTTTCTTTTTTATATATATCTACTTAGTATTTACGTATAATAGTAGATATAGAAGTATATATATATATTTATATATAAATTAATTAATTAAATAAAAAGTGTAGCTATAGTGGCTTAGGGTAACTAAAAGGAGTTTTAAAAATGAAGGAGTATATATATATATATTTATACTTAATGTATTAAAAAGGTTTAGTAAAACAATACTATAAAAGATATATATATAAGTATAAGTTACTATATAAAATAATAAAGTATACTAAACTATAAATTTATTAAGTATTATTAAGTAATTATTACGTATTTATTCTAGTAGTACTATTCTTAATTAAACTTAACGTAATTCTTTTAAGAGTCGGTTATTAGGTTTTATAGTATATATATAATACTTTTCTTTTTAATTAGGTAGCTATTAATAGTAACTTTATAATATAAATATAAAAAAGAGTAGTATTACTACTCTAGACAATAATATAGTAATTTACTAAAATATTTATATTTAATATTTAAATTATAAATTAGTAAATAATTTTAATAATATAAAAAGTTTATATAGTAATTATATTATATACGTAGATTTATAGATATATATATTATATTATACTAAGTATTTACTAATATAGACTACTAGTTTTATACTAACAATCGGCACTTATTTATTTAGTTATTATTATTCTTCTTATTAAAACTATCCCTTTATTATTAGTAAGTTAATTATATAATTATTAAAAGCTTAGCTCCGGCAGCTATTTAATAGTTACTTTTAAGATTATAAAATATAACTAACTACGCCGCCTACTAATTAATTTGCGACACCCTAAGTACTATTACTTATACCTATTACTCTATATATTTTATAAACTCTTATATCCCTAAATATACTAACCCTATATAGCCGCCTTTTTTATTATTTTTTATTTTTTGCCTTTCGCGCTCCGCGCTTAAAATAAAGTACTTAAAATTATCTTATTGCCTCTACCTATATAATAACCTTTACAACTTCCTAGATTTTAGTAATACTTTTTTTATTAGTTATTATTTATAGTATTTAGTCTTTATTATTTTTTATCTATTTATTATTCTAGTACTAATTAGCGGTATTATAGAAGCCTTATTTAACTAAATTTTACGCTTTAATATATTTACTCTACTTAGCCTTTAGGTCTAGTTCTACTATTTTTTAAAGTTATAATAGTTTAAATACTTTTAAAACTCTTATATAGATAATATCCGCGTTACAGTATATTTTAATAATAATAATAGTCTAATAAATAACTTATTAGCTTTTTAGTTACTAAATACTTAACTACTAAGTAATTTTTTACTAAATATTAGTTACGGTTTTTACAGTCTCTATAGTTATTATAATATTAACTTATATATAAGATAGATCTCTATATAGAATACTTAGAATATAAACTTTAATAGATCTAGCCTACTATATATAATATACTATAGTATATATTAGCTGCTAATTACTGCTATAATAATAAGGTAACTTATAATAGTAAAAACTATTATAAAGGAGGTAACGTATATAAGGTAGCTATAACCTATTTTATAGTATACTTTTAATATAGTATCTTTACTAAATTTTATCTCTTTTATTAGAGCTTTTTTTATTAAGAGTATATACGCTACTACTAGCTATATACTAGCTATAACTATAGCTAGTAGCTTAGTTAGCCTTAGCACAGCGCCTTTATTATTTCCCCTTTTATACGCCTTCTCCTACCTATATATATAGTAAAAGTACACATATTCTTATACTATTATTTTACTTTTAGGCTAGCCTATATCCTTTTTAACTTACTTTTAATAATTATTATACTAACTACTACTCTACTAATATATTTAATCTTTAATTAAGTAATTATTTAAATAGGTATTTTTGTAATAGTTAATTTTTTAAGCTAAACTTTAATTATTTTATATATAAACTAATACCTAAAAAGTAATTTACTATATTTATATTTCTAGTTTAAAATTTATATATACTATTACTTCTTAGTTGGAAATACTATAAATTAAAATTTAAATAAATTAAAATAAGTAAGAGTCCTTTATAATACTTATAACTTATTAGTTAATTTTAATTTAACTTCTAAAATAATATACTATAAATAAGTTTTTTATAATTAAAAACCTTTTTAAACGTTTATAAAATATTATAAAACTATTTTTATTATAAAATACTAATAAAGTAAAAAATGACTATATTATAATGCTAAAAGATACTAAATAATATAAAAAAAAAATTTATTATAATTTATATTTGGTATGCTAGGTATGGGTTATATCAGGATATAGATTATTGTAGGAAAATCATTATGGGACTCACATAGATAGCCATTGGACACAATTCGAATGCTAATGACAAGTAGCCTGGGCACAACGAATTTGGTGATCTCAACTAGGCGGCCCGTTCAATACAGACCACTTGGGAGTGGTTGTAAGAGAGAGGAGTACGTATAGCAATCATCACGGGTTACAATACAGGGTTATTAAAGGAATAGCCTGCAGCAACCCGTTATTACAGGGATATAGTTATATATTCCAACAAGAGCTCAAATGAGCAGTACTTTGTTAAAGTTGTTTAGCATGTAGGATAGCGTTAAGTGGCGATGGTCTGTCTTAGGAAACATGATGGGAAGTACATACTGCCGCAACGAACAACAACATGAATTGATTTAATTTGTTCAGCGCACTTGTGGGACATCTGGCTAGGCAGACAGATGAAGCTGAGTACTGAATATGAATTTTCGACATGAATTAATCACATCAGTCGGAGCATATCCTGATCATTCAATTCATTATATTTCGTTAATTTCATCTGGATATCATAAACGTCTCTATCTCTATCTCCAAAACGCAAGGCGGTTACCAATCTCCCTCAACATCAGCCCAGCCGTTACTCTGCTCCTGGACGCCGCGTTCTGGTTCTCCTCCGCTCGCCGCAGCATATAAAGCAGGCAGTCCTCCAGTGAACCCCAAACACTGTACTTATAGACGCTAACATCGCTACCAGGATGCGTGTTCGTTTGCGAAGCCTTGATCTCGTTTGCGAGTTTCGTCGAGATCTCGTCGGCCATACCCATCAGCTGCGCGAAGACAAGCTTCTGGACCGGTTGGCCAGCGTGGTTGCCCTGCCGGTATAGCGACATTGCCTTGTCGACGCTCTGGCTGTTGTGCGTTGCGAGCATGACCTCGGCCGTCCAGGGCTTTGCGTCCTTCTCGGCCGCGATGGGGGCGCCGCGGATGAGCATGTCGACTGCCTCATCGTACGCCCTGTCGGTATCGTGCTTGGTGTCGTGGATAATGCCGGCGCGGTTGGGCTCGACGTAGATGTAGGCGCCGCGGACGAGCTTGATGCCCATGGTGTAGCCTTTCGAGGCGGCGATTTGGATGTGTGACTTTAGTGTTTCGAGGGAAGACTTGAGATACCTATGTATGGAGGTGGTTAGCTATATTGTCTGTAGAGACTATCGATGCCAATGCTTACATTTGATAGGTGTTGAACACGAGGGCGCTTCCATGCTTATTGAAGGCGGCCATAGCTTCCAGAGTAAGGTAATCGATGGCAGGCTGATGCAGAGACGACTCCGCATCCACCATGACCTTGACACCTCTCTGCTTCGCAAACTCGCAGATCTCGAACATACCATCCTTGAGCGGCTTCAGGCCGTCTATGGTTGCGGAGTCCGTAAAATTGAAGTCCTGCATCGCTTTCACAGATGCGGCACCCGCGCCCGTAAACTTCACCGCGATATAGTCGGTCGAGCTAACTTGGGAAATGGTCTCGATATTCGAGGCAATCCAGCTCTTCAGCGCTCTGTCTTCAGCACCACCGGTCGAGTTGGTCTCGGAACCGTCCAGCTTCGCCTCCCGCGCAAAGGAGAGCACGACGCCGCTGATGCCCCGGGAGCGGAGAATGGCGATGTTCGCGGCAATCTCGGACCTGGTCTCGCCGACGCAGAACGCCTTGTAGAATGTTTGTCGGATCGGCCATGACAGTATGCGTGAAGAGACAATGAGCCCGCTGTGTCGTCTGACGATGCCGATGATGGCCGACAGAAGAGGCGCTGGTAAAGCGGCAACGGAGAGGACGGATAATGTGCGAACGAGATCGGAAAGGGGTAATTGCTGAAAAACTCGATTTGTGGGTTGTCTTTGAACTCTTGGTTGTACGACAGTCTCTTTCCGGCGGAACAGTCTAGTAGTGGATGTGGCGGTGGTGATGGGGGCGCACGATTGGACGCGTGGTACGTGGATTGAGTTAGTCCGAGCTCGGAATATAATTTGTGAGCGCATTTTGTGTTGCGTGAAGTCTCTCTGGAGAATGAAAGTGAGCTTTGAGGTGCTCAAATATGTACTCACGACATTTTGCGTGGACAGAACATGCTAGATCGATATGCCGACGATACCCGCGGGTGGAGCTTTGTGGTAGTTCGACACTAACCAAGCTTAGACGGATCGAGACCATGGTTCTCCGGTTTCGCCTCCAAATTACACCTGGGAAACAGCATTCCCCCACAATCCAGCCCCAGTGCGCGGTTACAGGACCAGATATGATTCGACAAACGGAAGTAAATCTTGCTTCACCACGCAGCCCATAGCGTGACGGACACCGGCCGATTCCCAGCAAAGCCGAGTCATCGTGAGCTACCAGACTAGGAAATTGAGACGGTGCTCCGCCTTAGCCGCTGGGCTATATATCATCAGAGCACAGGCTTGCGCACTCCGGCTTGTACATTTCGTCATGCGTGGTATGGGTGCTTGGTTTGGCGCCTTCAGATTCGTGCTATCGGGTTTGCACAATCCATACCGTGACCACGTCTCCCCCGTCTCGTTGTGTTGTTCCTCCCGTCCCCCGTTCACGTACAGACATCACCATCGCACAATCACCCGCTCGACACGGCACCCAGCCGATAAATCCTATAACGCTTCAGACGATTCCACCACTAAATCATAACCCCTTTACATCGCCTCCTGCCTCCGACAAACGCTCTACTGCCGTGTCCCACCCATCTCGCTGTCGGCAGAGCCAACGCTCCCACTGACGAACCCGCGTCCTTGGAAGCCTTTGGCAGCTCCCGTGCTTATCCCCAAGACGTTCGACACAGTATCTTCATCCCCAAGTTCTTGAAGAAATGCCTCTTCCTCCTAGGCCTTTCCTCCTCGTGCTCCCCTAGCGCAAGTCGCTGTCGCGCAGCCGTCGCCTCTCGTGTCCCTGCACGCGCCTCTTCTACTTCCGCTTCTGTTAAAGGCACCTCTGCCTTCCTGGTCTCTCTACCCACCGGTATGTCATTGACCTTGGTCAAATTCCCTTCGTAGATTCTGGGCAGCGGGGCAGTGATGGCGTCGGGATCTTCAGCGCCCGCTCGTGGAGAAGGCGAGGTGGGCGGGAGCGTGGTCATTGGTGTTGGGGTTGCGGCTTTGGGAAGGTTGTGCATCCACTGTTTAATCATTCCGGAGGTGCTTGGGCAGGATTGGGACGGCTTTATGGCTCGCTCAGAAGCGGGTGGTTCTGCGGCATTGTTGGTAGTTTTGCTGATGACTGGGCTAGTAGGTTGACCTGTCGCAACAACACCGCTGGTGCTGTTGTCAGGGGTAGCATGAGGAGCGGACGGTGTCGTTTTCACAATATCTCCTGCGTTTTCCTTTTCTTCTGTGTTGGAAAGAGGCGTGGCGTGCGATGTGGTATTGTCATTGTCGTTTGCACATGTCTCTGCCTGCACCACATCGGTTTTTGCTGGTGCTCCAACCTTCGCCGGACTGTATCGGACGAGAGTAGTGGCTGAAACCTCTAAAATCTCTGCATCATTCGGGACAGGAGTGGCGTTTACTTCCTGCAAGCTTGCAGCGATAACGCATTCACGCGACGGGGCCCTCCTCGGTGTGTCGCATGTCAGTCGGGACAAAGACCAGGTCCCAAAAGAGCTCTTGGGATGTAGCAACAAGCATCCCGGGATCGTGTGGTATGGGCTCATGGTAGATTTGCGTGTGCTATTCCTCGGTCCTTCACCACCAATCCTACTCCATGCTCGACGTTCTCTAGCGAGTATACTATCATGGGTTGAATTCTCTTTGTTTCGTCGAGGTCGAGGTTTCGTCGAGGTCGAGGGGTGCAGGTGATATCCGTCACCATAGGATAGGCAGAGGTCTTGTCAACGAAGACAGGGAGGCCGCGAGCCGGACAAATCTTACGTACGCGCGAAATAGGTGCACCCGCTGAGTGCTGACTGAGTCTCGACCTGTAGAATGTCAATGTGGGTCTCAACAAATCTGCACGGTGCTGCCTACGTTGTCCTTACCCGCAAACTTTCATTCATCCAGTCCTTGGGTAGCGTGCTTCTACTCTGCGGGCGCCGTATGAATTGCTGGAACTCACGCTGCTCTAAGCTGCCGTCGCGCCGCTTCCCTTTGCAAATCTTGTCGAATGGCGAGCGTGAAACCAGGGTTTCATCACCATGCTCTTCCTTGTGGAGGGTCATCTTTTTATCCTCAAAGTACCGCTCCACCCCGTGCTTGACGCACTTGGCAATATTGGACCTCGTGCTCGCACTGATCTTGTATGTCTGCGCAACCCCATTTTCATTGAGCGCCGTCATTTTCGGAGGACATATGTCCTTGACTCTGTTTTCCTCGTATCTTGCTCGTAGCACGCAGCCTTTGCCGACAAAGGCGTTAATCGTAGCGCGGATTTCTCTGTTAAAGTCGATCGCGAGGCCCCAACCTGTTCCGGTGAGAATTCTCAGCAATTATCTTTTCACCACGAGATTGTTCGCATCGTCGCCGGGGAATAGGATAATACGTCCAGTGCCTTACCGGCGGCCTAAGGTAGGGCTGTTACTATTAAGCGTATATCCTCATTATATTATTATTATTAAAGTTTAGTACGAAGTTATACACTAGCTATTTTTTTTTTTTTTAAAAAAATAAGCCTTTTATATTAAGGCTACCTAACTATTTAAGGAAAGTGCTTTATTTTCTAAACGAACTAGAACCGGCTCTTTAATTCTTCTAACTAAGTTATTATTTACTAAATAGTTAAACTAAACTACTAATTTATTACCTAATTAGAACTAGTTTATTACGCTAGGCCTATTTAGGTATAGATTTTTATCTTATCTAACTTTAGATAGTAATTTTAGTTTAAATATTTTATTTATACTTTTAGATATAACGTGTTCTATATAAAAATTTTAGCTTTTTATAGTCTTATATTAATTCCTTAGTAGTACTCTATACTTTTAAAAACTTTATTTTTTACTAGTAAAGTAGGCGTATTTAAAGAATACTATAATAAAAAGAGAAATCGAACCCCTAATACGCAGAATATATTAAAAATTTAAGAAATTTTTATATTTCTAGGCACTTGCCTACTGTGCCACCCCACCACACTAGCTATTTATATATTTTATAAAATAAATTTTATAATTTTTTATTATTAAACTATCTACTCTTATAAGTATAAATTTTTTTATTAATAACGTTACTACGAATACGTATTATAAAAAAGAGATATATATATAATATAATATATAATCTAAAGTAAGTAGTAATAATAATTATTAAAAGTAAATTAAAAAGGACGTAGGCTAGTCTAAAAATAAAGTAATAGTATAAGAATATATATACTTTTACTATATATATAGGTACGAGGAGGCGTATAAAAGGGGAAATAATAAAGGCGCTATACTAAGACTAATAAGCTACTAGCTATACTATAGCTAGTAGTAGCACGTGCGCTTCTACTAAAAAAGTTTTAATAAAAGAAATAAAGTTTAGTAAAAATACTATATTAGAAGTATACTATAAAGTAGGTTATAACTACTTTATATAATACTTTTTTTATAACAGTTTTTATTATTATAAGTTACCTTATTATTATAGTAGCTAGAAAAAATTATTTAAAATAAATATTTTACGTACGTACTATCGCGGGCGCGTTAGTTAATAATAATTAACTAAAAATAAGAGTACTAATACTTAATTTTTATATTAAATTTAATTCTATTAAAAATAAAATTAAGCTAAAAGCTTATTTTATTTGCTTAAGTAGACTAAATAAAATTAATAATTATAAGGCTGCTAAGACGTATATTAAAGATATTTAAGAAATAATTATTTTATAGTATTTAGACTATTAGGATTTTATTTATACTTAGTTATACTAGAAAGGAGAGATTTTTTATATTAACGTTATATAAGCGTTTTATTTAGCCGAGCTATAGTAAACGGCGTAATAATACCTAAAAATAAAGGTAGTAAAAAATAGATAAAACTTACTAAAATAATTTTATAAGTTTTAGGGGATTAGAAACTAAGTTAATAATAATTTATTATTATTATTAAAAAAGGACTAGAAGTTTTTATATAAGCTAATAGCTAGATTTTAAATACGGGAGGTTTTACGTAGTATACTAGTATAAGAGAAGTTATTTTTATTTTTATTTTAAGCGCTAAGCGCGGAGCGTAAAAGGTAAAAAATAAAAAGTAAAGAGTAAAAGGTAAAAAGTAATTAAAGGGGCGGCTATATAGGGTTAGTATATTCGGGGTTATAAGAGCTTATAAAAAATAGGAAGTAATAGGTAATAAATAAGTAATACTTAGGGTATTATAAGTTAACTAGTAGACAGCGTAGTTAGTTATATTTTTATAATTTTAAAAGTAACTATTAAACAGCTGCCGGAGTTAAACTTCTAATAGTTATATAACTAACTTACTAATAATAATAATAAAGGGACAGTTTAACAAGAAGGATAATAATAATTAAATAAATAAGTGCCGGCCTTAAGTAGTAATAAAACTATAGTTATAACTTTAATAAATAGTATTTAAAAAGTAAATTATTATTAGATATACTAAATACATAACTATAGTAATATTAATTATATAATTAATATATATAGTAAGGTTAAAAAGTTTAAAAATAATATAAATAAATATATTTATTATTTAGTTTAGACGCGTATTACTAAGTATAGTAATAAGTATAAGAATATAAATAATTATATTAACTATAAGTTAATAATATAGTAAATCTAGCTCCTTAATATAATTACTTATTATATTATTATTTACTTTAAATAAAATACGTCTTTTAATACTACTTAGAGATAGTATTAATACTATTTATTAATATATTTTTTATAAAACTACTAAAAGTAATAAATAAATACTGTAAAGTATTTTAAATAATAATTAAAAATAGTAAAATATTTAATAATAAAAAGTTACTATAAAAACTATATAAATAAAATATTTAATAATTTTATACTATTTATAAAATTAGCTAATTTACAGATATATAATTAAAGTATAAGTAAAATATTACTATATTTAGTAGGGTACTATATATTGGTATACTAATTGAACAAATAGTGTGGCTGTAGTGGCTCAGGGCGACCAAAAGGGGTTTTAAAAAAGGAGGAGTATATATATACCTTTATACTTAGGGTACTATAACTCTTACTAAAAGAATAGAGTATAACTTTTAAGAGTTTAAAATTTATACTACTCGTATATAATTATATAAGCTGTTTAGTATTTATTAAGTTCTTATTATTACGTTGTGCCGCGACTTTATAAAGCTCGCAAAGCACACTAATTAATTAATATATAAAATTTAGTTTTTTTTACGCGCGTATATTATATAAGAATCTAGTATTAATTTTATTAACTTTTATATTATATAATTAGACTAGTGTTAAAATTAGCTATAATCTATATTGCGTTGTAAACATACAAAGTCACATATTACCAGGTGCCGAAACACAAGACTAATGGGATGATAGGTGCAGAGACGCCCTCAGGAGAACACTCTTGCACATCGTCATCAGTGTAGAGGTACTTTGGAGTTTTGGGGCTCCTCGAGCTGTCGAAAAATGGGTCTGAGGGAGATTCCATTGCACGACTGGGGTGCGCACCACTCAGGACTGGAACCGAGCTGCGCCCATGGTAACTCAAACGTTTGTCCTTCATCTTCGAACCCATAGTGATGGTAGACAACAAAACTCAATGGACGGGAAAAGCTTCCATGATTGTTCCCCTTTAGTTCCTTGTGGTTGGCGTGGCGCGACTCCTGGTAGACAATGTAGTAGAACCTGGGAGGCAATAGTCAACAAAAACCCAAAGAACACTATCCACAGCAGCGAAGGTATATTAATTGTCTCTGAAACCTCTTGATGCGGTAATAAATGGCTACAAATAATTGCAGGATATTGTCGGACAAGTTCTGAAGGATATGACAAGCATTAAGTGACGATAACGCGCGGACCGATAGGCTAGAGGTTCCCGCTATCGTGACATGCACACGACATCAACACCCTCGTATTGTGCAGGTGTTGTAGTGTTAGAAGGAGAGTCGCAGAAGCGCCAGTTTCTCCTTTTACGCTACGCTGCTGCCCTTCCTAATAACCCAACAACCTACTATCCCAAGTTTTACTAACTAGCTAGCACATTTATAATTAAGTAATAATATAAATAATAAATCTTTAAAACTATATATTTTCAGTTTTTAAAACTATTATTTTTTAATTTACTACTATTAAACTGTATTCTCTTACTACGTTGTCGCTTTTAGACGAAGTCCTGGCGCACCTCTCGTACTGGATCAACACCCTCGCTCACCAGGTTTGCAGACTCTGACCTCCTTGAGCCATTGCGAATCCAGTACCTGGGAGCTTGTTATTCCCCTTAGGGGGTCTATCTCGAGCACCGAATATAGAAGCCGGCGTCTTTGTACCTGGCAAATGAACATGATCAGTAGCAATTTATTGTTGGGAACATCTTGGCTTACACCTTCGAAGAGCTCGATAAGCCGGAAGCCTTCAGCGGCCCCACAGCTCGCCACAAACTTTTTGAAAGAGCTATCCGTCTCGTCGGCTTCGCTCCACATCAGACGAGCCGTCCGCATGGCCACATACATCACACCGGTCGCCCAAACGTCGATAGCTTTGGCGTCAAAATGCTTGCTATTGTACACTTCAGGCGCCATGTAGGGCTTGCTCCCGTGCAGGCCGCTCGAGCGATGGCTTGTCTTTTCCCATGCGTACTGGACGCATCCGGCCATTCCGAAATCAGATATTTTCAGACACCCAGTCGTAGTCAGCAGTATGTTCTCAGGCTTCAAATCTCGGTGTGCAACGCCTGACTGATGGCAGTGCACCACTCCACGTAGCAACTGTTTGAACAGGCAGTCTGCCTCCGTCACCTCGAGTTTCCCGACGGACAGAAGCAGCGCACAGAGATCACCTGCTGCACAGAACTCCATTACCTGGCACATGTGCCCGTGGTCGTCGCTTAACAGGTCGATCGTATGAACTATATTCCTGTGTTGCAACGTCGTCGCAATGCAAAACTCGGCGGAGGCTCGCTTATGATATGCATTCTGTGACTCGTTGACGCGCCGACGAAATGCCTTCACCGCGTAAGTGTGACCCTTTGGCCCGTGGTGCGGGTTTGGTTTGTACGCCATCTTCACTGTAGAAGACGACCCCCAACCCACGACTTCTTTGTAGCGGCCATATTTCGACTCGAGCGTCTCGGAGCTGTCAGCTGCGGACGAGATGTTAAAGTCAATTGCAAGGGGCACCTGGTCGGAGGGAACGGTTTGGCTGCCCTTCTTCACCCAGCGGATGAAGCGTGTAATGGCACTGTCGCTGTCGTAGAGATGGACGGTGCTGGCGAGATGGTGTTCGTGGGTCCCGCCATCGAAGTATTTGATGCGATTGGGGTTCTTGTTATGCAATGGGTCGGCAGGTGATAGCCTGGGCCGATACATGGACTACGAAGTACTTGGCGCTGGGAAGGGAGGATGGTCAAAAGAGATGGATTCAGAGACACTCTTGGTTTTCGAAAGAGCACAAGGTGAGCAACCGGGCTGCTTGATATTGTCACAAGAGCTTCCTCATATATTGCAAACTTGCTGGCATGTTCTTTCAACACGACCGGGGACCTAGACTTGCTTACCGCCGAATGCGATTGAAAGCGTATGGCGACAGACATCGACTGGACGACATTGGGAATCGAGTCAAGTCAAGGCAGTCGCAATGTCGACATGTGCATATATCGCTCATTTACGTACTGGAAATGGCTAAGCGAGGAGCACTGGCAAGTTGAGAGTATGCGTTGCGATGCATGAAGGAAGATTGTCGGACGTGTTACCAAGATTAGGAGCAGGAACAATGAGGCATTTTCCCCTCGTCGACCACATGCATTCGTTTCTCTTTGTTGGAGACGGCGCTTCGAGCAAAGGAATGGCGACACGGGCAGGAGATCTGGCTTGAAAGCCGACTGGACGGAACTGGGTGGTCGAGCCTGCAAGCCAAGGGAGGAACAGGTCGCAGAATAGGTATCGAGATTATCCCAGCGCCTTTTCTCTTGTCTATGGGACGACTGCAGAACCACCGATCGTCTAATAACTTGTCTTGGAAATGGGATCGAGCCGACATTATTTGTTTGGTAATGATGGTTGATTCTGTTCCCCGACGATAAAGGAGAAGCTGAAGCTAAAGCTGTTTGCTGCCAGGAGATGGCTTCGTGCTGGATGCGGGTTGGATCCGAGGCTATGTGGCAAGAGTTGCACGGTACGAGGAGTGCCTGCGCGATGCCTGGCAGGACACGATGACACGATTCAATGAAAGTAGCGTGAGGTGGTGAGTGCTACCAGCCTGGGCCTTGGCGTGCCCCTCTCGGGTTCCCCACACTGCGGCCACTCACAGCCCTGGAGGCGTGTAGATTCGCTGCATCACAGTAGCCATGGTGCCTGATCGCTTGCTGGTGTTACCGGATGGTATGCGCGGGCCTTCTATGAATGTACTTATGGACTGACGCTTCGACAGAGCTGCTGCTCATCTGGCACCAGCATCGCGTGCCGCTGTTGCTGTCGGCCGTGTCCCTCGCAGTCATCGTACGGCTCGCCATCTACGTCCGAAGCCGACGACAAAAGGTTGCTCTCTCGCCTGCGCCTTCCTCGCCGATCGAAAGGGAAGCAGTCGGATTGCGACCCGGATGGCTGCCGGAGAATACAACAATCGTCGCACCGACGCTGAATGGGGATAACCGTGCGGAAGACAGCGTGGTGCCGGCACCGGTTGCAAAGCTCAAGAAGGGCCCAAAGACTGTCAAGGGCAAGAGGTTACCGAAGAAGCACACACCTACTGCACCGAATTTCGACCACCAGGCGGACAAGATACAGCCAGTCGTCTTCTTCCAATCGCTCTCTGGCACCACAGAGCGCTATGCTACGCAGCTGGCGAAGACGCTGACCGAGTGGAGCGCTGGATGCGATCAATCCGCGTCGTTGCTCGAACCGCAGACCCGCGATCTCTCGCACGTCGAATACGACGATTACTTCCTTGCCCCACCGAAGACCGATCCGCACGTCAAACACTTCTATATCATCCTTCTTCCGACGTACAACATCGACACTGTCTTGGATAATTTCCTCGACAACCTTCAAGAGACGCACAATGATTTCAGGATTGACACTGCGCCACTCAGCGGATTGTTGGGCTATTCAGTCTTTGGATTTGGAGACAAGGAAGGATGGCCGACGGAAGAGGATGGGTTCTGCGGCCAGGCAAGAGAGGTCGATAAGTGGATGGCGAGACTGACGGCGAGGAAGAGAGCGTATCCGCTAGGCTGCGGCGACGTCAGGAGCGATGCCGATGCGCGGCTAGGGGAGTGGCGCGTGGGCGTTCAGGAAGCACTTGCGGAGCTCGCTGAAGGCAGAGGCCTAGGCGAAGGTGTCCCTGGCAGCGGTGACCCGGCTGAAAGCGATGAAGAGGAGGAAGACGTAACGGGGCACAGCGACAGCGGAGCCAGCACACCGAAACGCCGGAAAGCGGCACGAGTAGACGATGTAGAAGACCTAGGCTCCATGGTCAACTCCGACTCTACCCCGATTCCTGTCGATTTCACGACCTATAAATCGAAATCTTCTAAACCGGTACCTGTACCTAAGGAAATGGTTCCCGTAACCTCTCCCACACACGCCGCCCTCACAAAGCAAGGCTACACCATCATCGGCTCCCACTCCGGCGTCAAGATCTGCCGCTGGACCAAATCCGCCCTCCGAGGCCGTGGATCGTGCTACAAATACTCCTTTTACGGTATCCAATCGCATCTTTGCATGGAAGCCACGCCCTCGCTCTCCTGCTCAAACAAATGCGTCTTCTGTTGGCGCCACGGCACCAACCCCGTTGGCACAACATGGCGCTGGATCACCGACCCACCGCAGCTCATTTACGACGGCATCACCACAGCGCACTACAAGAAGATCAAGATGATGAAGGGTGTGCCTGGCGTACGAGCCGAGCGTTTCGCCGAAGCCATGCGGATACGACACTGCGCCCTCTCTCTAGTGGGCGAACCCATCTTCTACCCCCACATCAACGAGCTCCTCTCCATCATGCACGCGAACCGCATCTCCACCTTCCTCGTCTGCAACGCGCAGCATCCCGCCCAACTCGCCTCCTTGATCCCCGTCACGCAGCTCTACGTCTCTATCGACGCTTCCGATAAAGACTCCTTGCGCAAGATCGACCGCCCGCTGCACCGCGACTTCTGGGAGCGCTTCTGCGCCTGTCTCGACATCCTCAAGCAGCGCCGTTTCGAGCAGCGCACCGTCTTCCGCCTCACCCTCGTCAAGGGCTTCAACATGGCCGATGAAGTCCGCGGCTACGCCGACCTCGTCGAGCGCGCACTCCCCGGCTTCGTCGAGGTAAAAGGCGTGACCTACTGCGGTACCTCGGCGGCCGGATCGGCCGGTCTCACTATGCAAAACGTCCCCTTTTACGAGGAGGTCGCGGCGTTTGTCTCTGCTCTCGCACAGGAGCTGTCGAAGAGGGGTTTAGGGTATGGGATTGCGGCCGAGCATGCGCATTCTTGCTGTGTGCTGCTGGCGGATGAGAAGAGATTTAAGAGGGAGGGTAGATGGGCGACGCGGATTGACTTTGAGAGGTTTTATGACTTGAACAAGGGCCTAGCCCAAGGCACCCGGACGGACGAGCAGGGCAAGGTGGTGGGATGGCGGCCTGAAGACTACATAGGCAAGGATACGCCGGAGTGGGCGCTTTGGGGGAATGGAGGGTTTGATCCCAGGGATGTGAGGGTGTGGAGGAAGGGGAAGGGGCCGAGGAGTGAAGAAGCTGCGAAGGAAGGAGTAGCTGTGGTGGAGATATAGGCATTGACTCGACCCAGTACCGTGTCGGGGTGCATGGGGTTGTGCAATTGAATGAAATGTTGCAATATGGGTCATGCTATCTATCTCTCCCAAGTCGTTCTGCATAATCGTCCACTAGTTCATACGCGGGTCTGAAGTGGGGTGTTGAAGTCCCATTGGGTGTGCTTGGCGCACCGCCGCCGTTGGTCTTCTCCTTGGCGAGCGCAGGGTTGGGGTGTGTATCGTCGGTGCCACCGAGCGAGGTGTATCCGCGGTCGTAGAGTTTGCAGTAGGGAATGTTAAGGTGACGAATGAACTGCGCATGTCAGAACATGGCTTTCTATTCTCGGAAGCGTAGGAGGTACGTACCGCCCAAATATCTACATAATGCCAGTCTATAACAGGGTGTATGCGCATAAAGGGCGGCCACCCGGAATCGGTGGGGTCGAAATGCGTCAAGTGCTCGCCGTGGGGGTCTGTCCGCCGCGTGCCCACGAATATGGCTTTGACGGAGGGCGTGTCGCGCAGGTAGTCTGCGAAAGCGGCTTTCATCGGCTTTGCATATTCGCGGAGTTGCAGCGCATATGTCTTTGCGCTCGCTTCCACGAAATGCTCAACTTCTTGGAAGGGGTGCGGGGCTTGGATGTAGACGCACTTGATGGCGGTTTCGGAGTTCGAGTTGGGGTCGGCCGGCGTGAGGCCTTTGTTGTGGAGCGCGCAAAGGTAGAGGATCAGGAGTACGAGGCAGTCTTTGCCGCCGTTGTAGGCGAGGGACAGCTCTGGGAGTCTGATTCCGTGGTCGTCAGCTATGTGGCCTTGATCCCCGAGAAGACATGTATTCACAGCTGGATCATCCATACTTGTATTTATCCAATGCCTCGTGTATGATGTCGAGCGATGTGCGCGTCTGCGCCTGCACGCTTTGTAACCTCCCCGACTCATGCTCCTCGTCGAGGAAGGCAGCGACGCGGTTGTGGATGCGGGCGCACAGGTCCGGGAAGGGCAGCGGGGTATCGGCGACGAGGGGCGAGGCGGGCACTTGAACGTCGCGGGCTGAGGGTTCTCCGGCGGTCATGGCGCGTCCACGGCACGCTCGACATGGGAGCATACGCTTGGAAAGAGGACGTGGCGTCTAGTGGTGAGGCGGGGCGTAGCATCATGCAGGGCAATCGACAGGTGAGCCACACGGCGGAGGAGCGTCGGTCCCATCGGAGCCTCGGCGACACTGCGCATGCTCCTGCGGCAGCCTATATAGACGTAAGGACACCTTTATAACCCCCGTACTCCGCTAAGACTCCTAATAATATACTCTACTAATAAAAGACTAGAAAATATATAAATCCTTCAATCTATTAGAATTATTAATTTTTTATATTATATAAATTTATAATACTTATTACAGACTACTATTAATTATATTTAAAATTTATTATATATTAAATGTAAAAACTATTAAGAATATTAATAAAGTAAAAAATATATTTTATAATAATATTTATTTAAACTAAGATCTATTAAATAAATATAGTATAAAGTTTATAACAATAAATTAAAATATTATAATATTACTAGTATATAAATAATGCTATACTATATAATAAATAAAAATTATTTTTCTATTTTAATTATTACTATTATAAAATAAAGTTTTTATAATAGTATTATAAATAAGTTATTATATATATAAATTAATATTTATTAATATTTTTATACTACGCTTATATATGTAAATTATAATTTATATATACTTTTTACTTTTAAACACTAAAAAAGACAATTAAAAATATAAAAATAATTATTTTAATAAATATACTTTATAGATTTTATAAAGTCGCGATATAATAAAATAATAAAAACTTAGTAATTTATTTATAATAAAGTTATATATAAGGAGTTTAAATTTTAAATTTTTAAAAATTATACTTTTTTTTTAGTAGGAATAGGGTAATTTACTAAATATAGTAATACTTATACTATAATTTATATTTATATATTTATATATTAATCGAACAAATAGTATAGCAGCAGTGGCTTAGGGCGACTAAAAGAGATTTTAAAACAGGAGGAGTATGTGTATACCTTTATACTAATAGGGGGGTGATAAAAAAAAGCGTAATTAAAAAAGTTACCTGTTTTACAAATATATATAAAATTAATTAATAAGTATAAAAATACGTAAATAACCCCGTTTTAAAGAGAAAGTTATAATAAATATTCTAAATATTTTACTAACTACTTATTAGTTATGTGTACTAAATTAAAATTACCTAAACCTAACAATTATTTAAATTACTTTTTTAGGTTCCTATAACTTGTTAGTTAGTAAATATATTTAACTAAAACTTTAACTATACACTTTTAGGACTAGTATAGGTTACGTAATCTAAATTTTAATAAAAATTTATTATATAATAATAGATTTATATAATTAATAAAAATTTAGCTCTTATATATATAATTACTACTTACGTAATATATAATTAATATTATACTATATTATAATATCTTTTTACTTTTATAAACTTAAACTACTATTTCTAGAAAATAAAGTTAAACTTTTTAAAATTTAAATATAAAATTAATCTCTTGTTAGAAGTAAATAATTTACTCTCTTTAATTACTACTACTATAGATAAATTACTAAATACTATATATAATGCTATAAGACGTATTAAAGATAAAAATAATAAAAATAATAATTTAAAAGAGGTTAAACAAGACAGATTAAAAATGTTAAGCTAGAAAGAGATAAGAGTTATTAATAGAGACTTAACTAGAAGTCCTAAAATAGAAAATAAAAGACTATAAATAGAAAATAGTCTAAATATCTTAAAAAGATTATTATATAAAGTTTTAAAAGAGAAGAATTATAGTATTAATATATATAAAAAAAATCTATAATTCATATAGAAAACGCTAATAAAATATTAAAGTACGCTAAAGAGACTATAAAAAATATAAAAAATATAAATTTAAAAAAGATAATATTTTCTAATAAGTTAGTAATATAAAGGGATAAGATTAGAAAGGAGTATTATAGAAAAAGAAGTAATAATAAAATTATAAAAGAACTAACTATTAGTTAATTATAAAGTAAGTTATTTTAATTTTTTAAAATATTAAAATATATAGCTTTTTATAAAACCCCTTTTAGTCGCTTCGAGCCACTATAGCTACACTATTTGTTCGATTAATATATAAATATATATATATAACTTTTTATATATTTTTAAGTTATACTTTTAGTTTTTTAATATTAATTATATTAATTATTTTATAGGTTATAATATAATATATTAAGTTTAGGGTGCAATTTAATTAGGAGGTAGAAATAATTTAATATTTATTAAAATACTAAATTCTTCTATT
Source organism: Pleoardoris graminearum (assembly GCA_030770415.1). Taxonomy (NCBI): domain Eukaryota; kingdom Fungi; phylum Ascomycota; class Dothideomycetes; order Pleosporales; family Didymosphaeriaceae; genus Pleoardoris; species Pleoardoris graminearum. Next base: position 28,561 of record JASEKS010000354.1, read on the forward strand.
TCTTATACTAGTAAGAATTATATAAATAAAGTCCTTATACCTAAAGTTAAACTAACTATAAAAAGGGGTAAGTTATATAAAGTTTTTTTACCCCTTTGTTTATTAATATAATATATATATATTATATATATTTATATATTTATATACTAATTAAACAAATAGTGTAGCTGTGGTGTCTCGGGGCGACTAAAAGGGATGTTAAAAAAGGAGGAGTATGTGTATGCCTATATATATATATTATATTATATTATAATATTTATATTTATATTAACATTAATTTAGGTTAGTAATTTTAATAAAATAACGCCCCTATTTATAAACTATAGACGTCTTAATATAGTTTAAATATAATAAAATTAAACTTTATCTATACCTAGTCTATAGTCCGGATTTAGCCTCTATAAAAAATATATAGGGTTATTTAAAATCTAGGCTAAATAATAATAAAGAGACTAATTTAGGTATAGAATTAAGTTTAAATAGTATATTTATATATTAATTAAATAAATAGTGTAGCTGTAGTGGCTGTATAGGCGACTAAAAGGAGTTTTAATAAAGGAGGAGTATGTGTATGTCTTTATTAAGTTTAAATAGTATAGAGGCTTTTAAAAGAGCTATTATAAAAAAGTAGAATAATATACTATGAATAGTTATTAATAATTATATTTTATCCCTCCCTATCTATTATAAGGTAGTTATAGAAGCTAAAGACTACTATATTAAGTACTAGTAATATATTATTTACTAGTTTATTATTAAAAATATAAAAATTTAACTTTTATTAATAATTAAGTAATTAATATATTAAACTATATAAATAATTTATATACAAATATATATATATATTTATATACTAATTAAACAAATAGTGTAGCTATAGTAGATCGGGGCAACGATAAGGGATTTTAAAAAAGGAAGAGTATATATATACTGTTATAATATACTAATATAACGGAGTATCTATTATACAATATATAAAAATAAGCTAATTTTACACCTTAAATAATAAGTTATACTAACTTAAAGTAGGATCCTATAGATTTTTAATATTTACTAATTTTTTACTATCCCTAAACACCTTAGTAAGGAGTCACTAATAGCGTAAATAGAATTTGCTAGTTTTTTTTTAAAAAAATAGTATTTTTCTCGTATTTTTTAGGTTACTAAATATAAAGTTATATAAATTTAAAAAAAAGTATATTTTTTAATTAAGCTTTTTTTTTTTACCGCCCTATAATGTGTTAAAAAAGTTAGGTAAGGCTAGGTTAAAAAATTATATTTATAAATTAATAATTGTTTATTCATAATAATATATAAGACAACTGAATATTATTAAATTAATAATTTTTAAAATTTCAGTAGAGTAAAAAAAAAGCGTAATTAAAAAATAATAGTTTTTAAAAGTTTAGTAACTTAATAAGTATAGTAGTTATAAATTAAAAATAAAGTTTAATTATAGAAGAAGTTATAAAATCTAGTATAATAAAGCCTAATTAGGCTTAGCCTATATATAGCCTTAGTTATATAGTCTTAAACATAAAAACTCTTTATTACTTAAGTTTACGTATTAATAACTTTTTAACTAGTGTATAGAATTAGCTATAAAATGTATATATATTAATAATTACTAAAGTATATCTATTAAATTAATTTTAAATATTATATGTTATCTAAATATTTTGTAATATAAATTTAAAATATTAAGTCGTAATTTAGAGATTTTAGACGTTAGTTTTAATACTATATATTTAACTAATTTTTAAAAATTTAAATTCCAAAATAAAGGCAGAACTATATAATAAGTATAAAAATAAAATAATTATTTAATTTACTACTATATTGAATTAGTAATAACTAAAACACTTTTTAAATTTTTATTAATTTAAACTCTTATAGCTTCGTATATAGTAAAGATAGCTAAATTATTTTTATTTTATACTTTAGACTATAAAATCTACTAAAAAGTTAATATTTTATTATTTCTTATCTAGGTTAGTTAAACGTTAAGTATATTAATTAACGTACTTTATAAGCTTTATAAAGCCGCGGTACAACATAATAATAAAAATTTAATAAATACTAAATAGTTTAACACAATACTAACGAGGCTATATATAAATAATATAAATTTTAAACCCTTAAAAGTTATACTCTTTCCTTTTAGTAAAGGTAAAGTACTTTACTAAATATAGTAACACTTTGCTTATATTTTAATTATATATTTATAAATTAGCGACTACTTATAATTATTTCTAAGATTATTAGTAATTACTATTTATAATTATATATAATATAGTTAGTCTAGAGGGTTACTAGACGTATAAATTTTAGAACTAAAAAAAGTTATTGGGCTATTACCTAGAGCCTATATAACTAAATATTTAGTTTTTAAGTTAATAAGTTTAGTTATTCGTCCTATACTCTATACTATATTATTAACTTCTATTTTTTAAAGTTACACTTTACTATATTATAATTTTTATAAGTCTATTTTATTTTTAAAATATCTATTACTGTGCTAATTTTAAACAGATTACTAACTTACTATTTATTATATTAACTACTCCTGATAGTAGTAATACTTTAAGCTAGTATAAAATCTAAGGTTAATTAGAACTATTTACCTATATATAGCTTATTAATAAATTCTATATTAACCTACGCGTACGCAACTTTTTAGTAAAAAATAGCTTTCTTAAATATATTATTTTTAACTATTTTAAAGCTCTTCTTAGTACTTTATTCTATATAGATAAATCCTAGATTAATAAAATAAAGGCTTTATAAAAGTAGGTAGTTAATAAAGAAAGGCTAAGAGACCTAATATTATTAATAAAACTAAAAGTAATAGAGTAACTCTAGACTTAAACTAATAAAATAAGACGGATCTATTAGTACGCTTATAAAATTTAAAATAAAAAAAAATAATTAAGCGTTATAAACTTCGGAAAGTCTTTTATTTTTATTTAATAAGTATTACTAACTAGGCGGTAAGTATTATAGACGGCGTAGGTACTAATAATAATAAATATAGCTTTTTTTATTTTATAAGACTACTAAATAAGCTAGGTATATACGTAACTTATTTTAGTAGACTTTTATAGTATTATTATTTTAGTAGAAAGTTTAACAGGTAATATAACGGCTTATATAGAATTAGATAAAAAAATATTATTTTAAATTATATAATAAGTCTATAATAATATTATTAGTTTATAATATTAGTAGGCGGGGTAAAAGACAATAAAAATAAAATATAAAAAAATAAATAAGTCTTTTATACTCCTGTTTAAGAGTAACTTTAAGTATATATTATATAATAATAATAATATATTATTAATAATTAATTACGACTAAAATATTTAAAATTATATTTAAAATTATAAAAATTCTTAATTACGTAAAATATATAATTTAATTTTATAATTTTTACTATTTTTGTATTTTAATAAAATATAAGATATTACTAGTAAGGTATTATTAATTTATATTATAAATGTTTACATAAGTAATATATATAAAATACTAATATATATATATATCTTATAGCTAATTCCATGCGTTAGTTAAAATATTATAAATACGGAAAGTTAGAAAAAAAAAAGTCTTTAGTTTAAGGCTATATAACTAAGGCTATATCCGCTAAGCCTAATTAGGCTTTATTTATCTATATTTTATTACTTTTCCTACAACTAAACTTTATTATAAATTTTTAATTATAGTACTTGTTAAGTTATTAAATTTTTAAACGCTAATTTATTAATTTATTTTTTTTTTATTTCCCTGTAATACTATTATTAGGCTAGTATTTAAAATCTATAATTTTTAATTATTAAGCTAGTAAAGTTAGAAATTTATTTTATATATTATACTAAATAATAAAGTTTTATATTTAATATTATATTTTTTATAGTATAATTTTTATAATTTTTTTAATATTTAAAATATTTATTATTATATTAATTTTAACTAAGCGTTTCTACTCTTGGTAGGAATTTAAAGATTTTAGAATTATAATATAATTATTAATATATAATGTTTTATTATATTTAGTTATATACTAAGTAATTTTTTTTTATTAATCTAGATTTATTAACTAGTATTATAATATTATAGCACAGTTATAAATATAAAAATAAATTTAAATAATAATTTATATTAAAACAATATAAGTTTATAACTAGTAGACCTAAAAGTATAAGGAAAAATAATAGTGTTTTAAAGAAAAAGACTAGTAAACTTTATTTACTAACTTATAGGCTATTTGCTAAGTAATTTAGGAGTTAAAAAAATTAGTAAATATAATAACTTTTTAGGATTCTACTTTAGAATATTATAACGTTTTATTTTATATATAAAATAGACCTATTATTATATATACAATATTAGTAACTATAATATATAAGTATAAAATTTATTTTATATTTTTTAACATTAATTATATAAGTATATATAATAGTTAAATTTTTAAATTTTTAATAATAAACTAGTAAAACCTATACTCTAGACACTAAGTATAGTACTCTTAAACTTCTAAAACTATATTATAATAGTTAGATAGTAATAAAATATAAATATTAATAACTTTTTATAGCTATTTATTTTATACTTTTATAATAGCTCTTTTAGAAATTTCTATACTTTTTAAACTTAGTTCTATATCTAAATAAGCCTTTTTATTTTTATTTAGTCTAGATTTTATATAATTTTATATATTTTCTATATGGTCTAAGTTAGGGCTATAGGCTAGGTAAAGAAAGAGTATAATTTTATTATTTTTAAACTATTTTAAGATATTTATAATTTTATAAATAAAAATATTATTTTATTAAAATTATTAGTCTAAATTAATATTAGTATAAATATTATTATTATATTAATAAAAAAAGAGTAAAAAAAATTATATAACTTACTTATTTTTATATTTAATTTAACTTCGGATATAAAGACTTTATGTATATAGTTTTTACTACAGGGGGGTGAAAAAAAGAAAGAGTAATTAAAAAAGATACCTTTTTTAAAGTTATATAACTTATTAATTAGTAACCTAAAAAATATGAAAAAAATAGCGTTTTAAAGAGAAAGACTAAGAGATTCTATTTACCCTGTTAGGGGCTGCTTACTAAGGGGTTTAGGGGTAAAAAAAATTAGTAAATATAGAAAATTTTTAGGGCCCTACTTTAGGCTATTATAACTTTTTATTTAACGTGTAAAATTTGCTTATTTTTATATATATTATAATAGATGCTGAGTTATATTAATATATTAAATATTTTTATATATTTATATATTAATTATATAATTATACATAAAAGTCACTTTTTTATATTTTTAATAATAAACTAGTAAATAATATATTACTAGTACTTAGTATAGTAGCCTTTAGCTTCTATAACCGCCTTATAACGGTTAGGGAGTAATAAAATATAATTATTAATAGCTTCTTGAGGTATTTTAAACTACTTCTTATTAATAGCTCTTTTAAAGGCCTTTATACTATTTAAACTATTTCCTACACCTAAATTAGCCTTTTTATTTTTAATTAGCCCTAATTTTAATAAACCCTATATATTTTTTATAGGGGCTAAGTCAGGACTATAGGCTGGGTAAAAAAATAGTTTAATGTTGTTATTTTTAAACTAAGTTAAAACGTCCTTAGTTTTATAAATAGGGACGTTATTTTGTTAAAATTGCCAACCTATATTAATATTATTATAAAGATTATTATTATGATATAATATAATATATATATATATATATATATATTATATTATTAAAAATAGGGGTAAAAAAATATTATAAAACTTACCCCTTTTTATATAGGGTTTAACCTTAGGTATAAGGACTTTATTTATATAGTCCTTACTAGTATAAGAAGTAAAAAAATTAGGTATTTTAATAAATACTAAATTACTTTTACCTCCTACCTAAATTGTACCCTAAATATATAAGATAAGGTCGTGGCCTATAAAATAATTAATTATAATTAATATTAAAAAACTAAAACTATAGCCTAAAAATATATAAAAAGTTATTTATTTTAATATTTTAAAAAATTAAAATAACTTATTTTGTAATTAGCTAACAGCCAGTTCTCTTCTAACTCTATTATTACTCCTTTTTCTATAAACCTCCTTTTTAGCCCTACCTCTTTGTATTGCTGACTTATCAGAAAATATTATTTTTTCTAGTTTTATATTTTTAATATTTTTTAATTATTCTTTAGCTTATTTTACTCTTTTTTTAGCGTTTTCTTTGTTAATTATTGGTTTTTTTTTACTTATATTAATAGAGTAGCCCTTCTCTTTTAAAAAGTTTTATAAAGACTCTTTTGTAATCTCTAGACTATTTTTTATTAATAGTCTTTTATTTTCTTTTTTAGGACTTCTAGTTAAGTCTCTATTAATAACTCTTTTTTCTCTTTAAGTTAACTTTGAAACTCGTCCTAATTTAATCTTATTTATATTATAATCTTTTTTATTTTTATTTTTAATACGTTATATAGTATTATAAATACTTTTTTCTAACTTGTTTAAAGTTGTAGCAATTAAAGAAGGAGAATTATTTACTTTTAAAAGTAGTTAAACTTTAGATTTAAGTTTTAAAAAAGTTAGTGCCATTTTAAGGAAATAGGAGTTTAAGTTTATAAAAGTTAAAAGATATTACTATATACTATAATATTAATAATATATCACGTGATTATTGATTATATAAGACTTAGCAATATTTTTATAATTAATATAATTATATAATTAGATTACTAATATACTTCGAAAATCTAGTTACGTGACCTATACTAGGCCTAAAAAGGTATAGTTAAAATTTTAGTTAAATATATTTACTAACTAAAAAGTTATAGGAACCTAAAAAAGGGGTTAAAAAAATTATTATATTTAGGTAATTTTAATTTAGTACAGGTAATATATATTACGTAACTAAAATTCTAATATAAATCTCTATTATTTTCTCTTTAAAACGGTATAATTCACGTATTTTTAGGCTTAGTAATTAATTTTATATAATTTTTTAAAAATAGTATCTTTTTTGATTACTCTTTCTTTTTTTCACCCCCCTGTAGTATAAGAAATAAAAATAATAAATATTTTAATAAATACTAAATTACTTTTATCTTTTAACTAAATAGTATTATAAACTTAGAATATTTTATTATAACTTAGAAAATAATTTATATAATTAATATTAATAATATAAAACTACTCTCTAAAAATATATAAAAGTAATATAATAAAATATATTAAAATAATTTACTTTATAATTAGTTAGCGACTGGTAGAGTAGTATAGTAAATAAGTATTTAGAAATATATTAAATTTATAAACAGTTTTAAATTTTCGTTATTATTTATATATTAAAGATTCGATTCCTCTCCTTATTATAAGTATTCTTTAAATACGCCTACTTTACTAGTAAAAAGTAGAGTTTTTAACAGTATAGGATACTACTAAGAAATTAATATAAAATTATAAAAACCTAAAATCCTCGTATAGAATACGTTATATCTAGAGGTATAAGTAAAATATCTTACTATCTAAAGTTAGATAAAATAAAAATCTATTCCTAAATCAGTCTAGCGTGGCGAACTAGGCCTAATTAGATTTAGTTTAGTAATTTAATATAACTTTATTAAGTAATATATTAGTTAAAAAATTAAAGAAAATTAAAGAATCGATTCAAGTTTATGTAGAAAATAAAGCACTTTTCTTAAATAGTTAGATAGCCTTAATATAAAAGGCGTATTTTTTTAAAAAAAAAAAAAGTTATTAACTAGTTCTTTTTTAATTTTAAGATTACTTTTTAGTTTAATAATATCTATTCTTATATCTTTTTTTTTTATATTACTAAGTTATTAGCTTTTTTTTTATATCTTTTCTTTAGCGTCTTTTAGTTTTTACTTTTTTAGTATTTTTTTTACTTATTATAGGATTTTTTTACGTATATTTATATTATAATATTTTAATTATAAAATATTTTATATAGATCTTTTTAAAATGCTTATACTAAAAAGTAATAAATACGCCTAAATAATAATCTAGGGGTATAAACGCAGTAAGGAAACTCTATTAAATACTAAACTGTATATATAATAATTAAAGGCTAAAATAAAAATTAACTAAGGATAATATCTATTTAAATAGCTACTTAATTAAATAATAAGTATATTAATAGACTAGTAGTTAGTATTAAACTAGTAGTCTATATTAGCAGGTACTAGGGTACTTAGTATAATATAACGTAGTTACCTTAAGGGCTGTATATATAGTATAAATAGTAGAAGAATATATATAATTACTACGTAAACTTCCTCTATTATTAAAGTTACTTAATTGCTATATCTAATAAGTTTAAGTAGTCTTTGCTATATATTAGCGATCGGTCCTTTAACAACTTTAAAGTATAATATTCTTATTAAGAATAGGCTATAACTTATACCTACGCTTTACTATTAAGACCGATAAGGTATTAAGAGATAAGATATAAATAGGTCCTTTATATAACCTCTATATAGCTATAAACGAATATCTACACTTTTATACTTTATAAATTACTAAATTAAAGATTAAGGATATTAAAGAATTATATAAAAGTAATTTTATCTAGCTTAGGTAGTATATATACTTTTTTTAGCTAAATATAATAGCTTTTATTATATTTAAGCTTAGTATTATCGCTCTAGTATATAGTAATTTAGCTATCTAGTAGTAGTATATATAATAAGTAAATACTTTTACTATTTTATATAACGCTATTAATAGTTCACCTTAAAAGTATATAGTAATTATTACTAAAAGTATAAAAAAGCTAGCAGCGTACTATAGAGATATAATTTATAACTTTAAGCTATAGCTAGAGTAAGTATAGAGTATATATTTATATATATATAAAAAGAGGGACTATGTAAATATAAAAATATAAAAGAGTTACTAAGCGTAAATACTTATAGTAGGCGGTAGTAGTAGTAGTAGTTAGGCTGGCGAACGGGTCTCCATATCGGGATCTTAAAATCTAAAATATCTCTTTAACTAAAACAGTTATAAAGAAACTTTTTATTAGTAGAATATAGATCTAACTTAGCTCTATATTTTACTAATAGAAAGTTTCTTAATAACTTTTTTAGTTAAAGAGATATTTTAGATTTTAAAATCTCGATGTGGAGACCCGTTCGCTATACTAGTAGTAGTAATAGTATTTTAAAGCGCGTAATTCTTTAAATCGTAATTAGTAAAGGCGCCTAAAAATACTTAAATTAATTAGTACTTTACTAGGGATTAAAATTATTTTTATAGAGAAAGAGTTAGCGGAAAGATTATTATTATTAAATTATTAAGTATTAGAGAAAGCTACTAGTAACAGCAGTAGAAAAATTTTATATTAAAAATTTTAGTACTTTAGGAGGTATAATATTATAAAATTAAATTAAACTATATTAAATAGAATGTATTAAAATAATAGTAAACTCTATCTATTAATTCTAGTAAATATAACGCAGTTTTATACTTCGGTTACCTAAGTAGAGTAGTTTTTTACCTTTTACTTAGGAGGGCAAAATACTTATACACTTCTCTAATTATAGTCTTTTTTAAAAAGAAAACGTTTAATCAAGATTCTATTAATAACTTACTTTTTTATTTAAATTATTTAGGAAACTATATTCCTTTTAACTTTATTATTATTATTATTATTATCTTTTTTATTTTTAATACGTTATATATTTATATATTAATTAAATAAAAAAGTGTGGCTGTGGTGGCTTAGGGCGACTTAAAAGGGAGTTTAAAAAAGAAGGAGTATGTGTATAACTTTATTTAATACGTTATTTACTAATTTTAATAGAAATCTATAGGTTTTAAAATTATAATAAAATAATTAACATAGAATATTGTATTATATTTTATATACGAGTATTATTTATCTAATACTCTATAATAATATTATATATTTATAACTCTTTACAGTTATTTAGTTTACCTATATATATATATATATTTTAAACTATATTACTACTTTTATATAAGTCTTTATTTAATTATTAAAGTTCTATAAATTATTAATCCTAATAGTAGATTTTTAAATCTATTATTATATATTACTTTATACCTTATAGATTTAGTAAATATTTAAAAATAGTAATAATACTAGCTCTTTATATAATCTAGATAGTATTTTATTTTATTATCTATACTTTAGTTATATTTTTAGTCCTATAGTAATAGCTACTATAATTATATACTATGCTTAGATTATATTAAATATACTATTATATAATATTATACTAAAAGTTATATAAGTACTACTATTAGTTTATAGTTATTATAAGAAATTACTTATTTTAACTTTAACATTTTTATTATTTCTTTTACTTATCTATTTAATATATACTTTTAATAGTACGTCCTATAAGAGTCTATAATATAAAAGTCTATATATGTATTACTAGTAAATTATATACATAATAGTTTATTAGGTATATAAAAGTTTAGTAATATAGTTAATAAAGCCTATTATATTATACATTCCGCTATATACTATAAATATAATATTTTCTTTCTTTAATTTTTATAAATCTTTATTTAGTAGTAGTTTATAATAGTAGATACGTAAGCATAAACTATTATATTAAGTAATAAATTATACTAAACTATAAAGTTATTAAATATTATTAAGTAATTATTACGTGTTTATTTTAGTACTATTTTTTTATTAGGCTTAGCGTAGTAGCTTTTAAGAACTAATTATTAATTTATAAAATATATTTAGTACTCTTTTTCCTAATAAGATAGTTACTAATAGTAACTTTATTATATAAATAAGTATATATTATATAGTATTACCGGGGGGTATAATAAAAAAAGACTAATTAGAAAGGTTATCTGTTTAAAAAATTATATAAAATTAATAACTAATAGTATAAATACGTAAATAATACCGTTTTAAAAAAAATTATAAAAAAATATATAAAGATTTTACTTACTATATAATAATTATATATAATAATTTAAAAGTACCTATATATAGTAATTTTTTAGGCCCCTTTTTTAGAATATAATAACTTTTTAATTAGTAATTATATTTAACTAGAATTTAACTATACCCTTTTAGGCCTAGTATAGATTACGTAACTAGTTTTTTAATATATATTAGTAATCTATTAATATAATTATATTAATAATAAGAACTTAGTCTATACTTATAGATTTACTACTTACTAATAACTGTTGTTGTGACCTGTCGGTCACTTTTTTAACTTTATTTTATATAAAATAGAGGTTATATTTATTTTTATTACTTTTTACTCTGCCTATATATATAGGTAATATAGCGTTTAATAATAGTTAATATTTTTTATTTATAATTACATCTCCTTTCTTACCTATAACGATAATATAACGCGATACTAAGTACGCCTACCTGCCTATTTACTAGCCTGCCTATCTAGCCTACGTATGAAAAAAACTAAGAAACTATATATAGGCCCCCCTAAAACTTTTAAATATTAACTACTTAATATCTTTATAAAAACTTTATTATTTTTTATTTATTACTCTATAGGCTCTGCGCTTATACTAATTATACTTTTACTACTACTACTACTACTACTACTACTGTCTTCGCCTTTGCCGCTGCCTTTACCTTTACTTTTACTCTTACCTTTACCTTTATATCTCTTACGTTAAAAAGTACCTACTATATTTATAAAATACTTATCTTGCCTATTAACTTTACTATAAATTATATATTATATTTTTTAATTTTTTTACTTTTACTATATCCCTATACGCTTTTATTAATAATTTTTTTATAATTACTAATACTACTAATCTAATATTTAATACCTTAACTATTTTTTTAATTAATAGGACTACTATTTAGTCTATAAAGCTATACTTATAGTTAAATATAGCTATAATTTTAAAATTTACCTCTTCTCTATTAGTTACCTCTAAATAAATACGGTACTTATACTAGTAAATATTTACTAAAATCGTATCTTTATTGCCTATAAAATAAAATAATATAATAGAGAATGCTTTACTAATTATATTAGGTACTATTTTACATACTTTAAGATTAATTACTAAATATATTTTATTATTATTAATATTAATAAAAGGAGGACTATACTATATATAAGCTAAATACTATTAGTAGTAGATTTAGTATATGTATTATAATAATAACTTATACAGTACTTTTAATAATTATATTAATAAATATTTTTTATTTAAACGTTTAACTATATTAACTATAAAAGAGATAGAGAAGAAATATATAAGTAGTAACTACTACTACTATCTATATATTTTTAAAAAACACAGTAGTCTATACTAAACTTTTTTATCTTAATATTTTTTAGAAAGGTGTACTAAGCACACTAGTATACTAGCGTAAAACGCTATACCTTTTTTAACTTAGCTTTATCTAACTTTTTTAATATATTAAGTATAAAGATATATATATACTCCTTTGTTTTTTAAATCTCTTTTAGTTGCCCTAAGCTACTACAGTCACACTATTTATTTAATTAGTATATAAATATATATATATATATATTTACTACTAAAGGAATATATTACTAATATTATAGTATATAATAATATCTTTTTACTTTTGTAAATCTAGACTTTTATTTCTTTAGTATAGCGCGATATTTAGTAAACTTAAATTTTAAATTAATTTTTTTAAAAATAAATACTTTTAATCTAGTAATTAATATTATTTTAAAAAAACTCCTAATAGTATTTATAATACTATATAATATTATAAAACGAATAATAATAATAATAATATAGATAAAATTAAAACGGATAGAGTTCCTCGGATAATTTAAAGAGTAAAAATAATTACTAATAGAGACTTAATTAAAAGTCCTAAAAAAGATAATAAAAGACTAGAATTAAAAAATAGTCTAAATATTATAAAAATATTATTATAAAAGTATTTTAAAAGAGAAGTATTATAATATTAATATAAATAAAAAAACCTATAATTAATATAGAAAACGTATAATAAAATATTAAAATATACTAAAGAAGAAATTAAAAATATTAAAAATAGAAATTTAAAAAAAAAAATCTCTAATTAGTTAGTACAATATATAAAAGAGATAAAAAAGTAGTATTATTAATAAATAGAGTAATAATAGAATTAGAAATAAAATTAGCTATTACCTAATTATAATTTAAGCTATTTTAATATTTTAATATATTTTAATATATTATTTTATATATATTTTTATAGTATAATTTTATACTCCTTTCTTTTAGGGTTATTACCGTAACGTTATATAATTTTAGGCTAGCTATTTAAACTTCTACTATATTACGATATCGACGCTAACTCTTAATAAGCTTCTTATATAGTAACTATAATAATTTTTTTACTAGCGCTAATAACCTGTAACCTTTTTAATAGTAATTAAAATATTAAAATATAATATAGTACTCCCCGTAGTACTTTTTATAAATTTTTTTAATCTTTTTATAATAACTACTAACTCTCTAATAGTAAGCTCCTATATAACTATCTTATAGTACTATAGCGCACTCTTTTCCTACTACTACTATTTATAAACTTTAAAGCCCTACTCCTGCGTGTACGTATAAATAATTTTAACTACTTTTAAAAGTTTCTTTTTTTAGAGTCGTGTCTACTTTTTTTATACTACTCTAAAAAACTCCTCTTCGCTCTTCCTTAAGTATATATTACTTATCTCTACTTTACTTAGTAAGCTTTTAGTACTTTTAAACTATTATTCTATTAGCTCTATTATATTATTATATAAGTATAAGCTATAGACGTTATTAAAGTTAAAAATTATTTTATATTTAAAGATAAAGAGCCGTATAGTAACCAATCTAAAACTAAAAATATAAAAAAAAAATAGCCCTAGACTAGCCTTTTTTATAAACTTATAATAATATTTTAGGTAGTTTTTAATATAGCCCTGCTAGTTATCTAGATTCTTAGTAAAAGTTAAGATTATTATTAATTTCTAGCTAAAGTTAGTAGTTATAATTATTAAATACCTAAAAGTAAGTTTTAAAGTCCTCCTGACTATAATAATCTAAAAAAAAAATATTTTAAATAGTATTATAGAAAGGGGTACTATATACTTACAGGGGGGTAACATTAGGAAAAGAATAATATAAAAAGTTACTATTTTTAAAAATTAATATAAAATTGATTACTAAGCCTAAAAATACGTAAATTATACCATTTTAAAGAGAAAGTAATAGGGATTTATATTAGTATTTTAGTTACGTCCTATTTATTACCTATAATAAATTAAAATTACCTAAATATAATAAATTTTTTAACCCCTTTTTTAGGTTCCTATAACTTTTTAGTTAGTAAATATATTTAACTAAAATTTTAACTATACTATTTTAGGACTAGCGTAGGTCACGTAACTAGATTTTTAAAGTATATTAGTAATCTAATAATAAAATTATATTAATTATAAAAATAGTGCCAAGTCTTATATAATTAATAATTACGGAATATATTATTAATATTATAGTATATTAAAATATCTTTTAACTTTTATAAACTTAAACTCCTATTCTCTTAAAATGGCTTTAAATCTTTTAAAACTCGAATATAATATTAATTTGCTTTTAAAAGCAAATAACTCTTCTGCTTTAATTACTACTACTTTAAAAAAGTCTCCTCCTACTATATATAACGCTATTTAACGTATTAAAAGCAAAGAAAAAAATAATAAAAAGAAATATAATATAAAAAAAGTGTATACAGGGGGTATAAAAAAGTTAACTAAAAAAGATAAAAAAGTTATTAATAGAGACTTAACTAGAAGTCCTAAAAAAGATAATAAAAGACTATTAATAGAAAATAGTCTTAATATTATAAAAAGACAGTTATAAAGGACTTTAAAAGAGGAGGGTTACTCTATTAATATAAGTAAAAAAAAACTAATAATAAACAAAGAAAACGCTAAAAAAAGGTTAAAATACGCTAAAGATAATATAAAAAATATAAAAAATATAAATTTAAAAAAGATTATATTTTCTGATAGGTTAGTAATACAAAGGGGTAGGGCTAGAAAGGAGTATTATAAAAAAAGGAGTAATAATAGAGTTAGAAGAGAACTGGCTGTTAGCTAATTACAAAGTAAGTTATTTTAACTTTTTAAAATATTAAAATATATAACTTTTTATATATTTTTAAGCTATAGTTTTAGTTTTTTAATATTAATTATATTAATTATTTTATAGGCCACGATATTACCCTATAAGTTTAGGGTACAATTTAGGTAGGAGGTAGAAGTAATTTAGTATTTATTAAAATACCTAATTCTTTTACTTCTTATACTAGTAAGGACTATATAAATAAAATCTTTATACCTGAGCTTAAACCCTATATAAAAAGGGGTAAGTTTTATAATACTTTTTTACCCCTGTTTTTATTACTATAATAATATATATATATATATTATTATTATATTATATTATAATTATAAACTTTATATTAATATTAATTTAGGTTAGCAATTTTAACAAGATAACGTCCCTATTTATAAAACTAGGGACGTTTTAACTTAGTTTAAAAATAATAAAATTAAACTATTTCTTTACCTAGCCTATAGTCCTGATTTAGCCCCTATAGAAAATATATAGGGTTTATTAAAATTAGGGCTAATTAAAAATAAAAAGGCTAATTTAGGTGTAGGAAATAGTTTAAAAAGTATAAAAGCCTTTAAAAGAGTTATTAATAAAGAGTAGTAGAATATATTATAAGAAGTTATTAATAACTGTATTTTATCTCTTCCTAACCGTTATAAGGCGTTTATAGAATCTAAAGGCTACTATACTAAGTACTAGTAATTTATTATTACTAGTTTATTATTAAAATTTTAAAAAACTGACTTTTATATATAATTATATAAATAATATATAAATATATAAAAATATTTTATATACTAATAAAACCTAGTATCTATTATTATATATATAAAAATAAGCTAATTTTACACCTTAAATAAAAAGTTATAATAGTCTAAAGTAGCGTTATAAAAATTCTTTATATTTACTAAACATTTTTTTACTCTTAAGGGCTTACTAAGCCACCCCTAACAGAATAAATAGAATAGGCTAGTCTTTCTCTTTAAAATAGTATTTTTTTCGTATTTTTAGGCCTTATAACTAAAAAGTTATATTACTTTAAAAAAGGCAATTTTTTAATTATTCTTTTTCCAATATCACCCCCCTATACCTTTATAAATATACTATATACGCCTCCTATAGTTTAATTTTACCTAAAATAATAATAATCTATAAATACTTATCCCCGTTTTTTAGTTATTATCCCGCCGTTATTATAGCTACTACTTAATATATTATTTATTAAGTTATCGCTCTACTAGCTGTAAAATTAAAAAAATTCTATATTTAATAGGCCCTAGTTATAATGCCTCTATTTTTTCCTATCTATATTACGTAAGGACGTTGTATATAAAGTTAATACAGCTCCTACAGATAAATATAAAAAAATAATTTTATACTCTTAATATAAGTTATAATTTAATATTTTAAATTTAGAACGCTATTTAGTTAAAAGATAAATATAATTTAGTATTTACTAAAATACCTAATTTATTTATTACTATTACTAGTAAAGACTATATAAAAAAAGTTCTTATATCTAATGTAAAACCGAAGATAAGAAGTAGTAAGTAATTTTATAGATTTTTTTATTCTGTTTTAAATATAATAATATTTAAATATAAATATATATATCCATTATTATAGTATATTATAATTTTAACCTTTATATTAATATGAATTTATATTAGTAATTTTAATAAGGTAATACTCTTATATATAAAATAATAAATATTTTAAACTAGTTTAAGGATAATTAATATATAATTTTTTTTACCTAGCGTATAATAATAATATTGTCTATTAAAAAATATATTAAAAAATATTAAATATACTATAAATAAAAATAAAAAAACTAATTTAGGTATAGAATTAAGTTTAAACAGTATAGAGACTATTAAAAACTATTTTTAAATTGTAAAATATAAAATTATAAAAGTTTATGAATAATTATATTATATTTCTCTCTAGCTATTATAAAATACTAATTAAAAAGTAAAAGTACGCCTAGACCTTAATCTAGGTGTACGAACGCAGTAAGGGAACTCTATTAGGTACTAATATAAAATACTAATAGAATCTTAAATATACTATACTAAGTACTAGAAGTATATTATTTACTAGTTTATTATTACAATTTAAAAAAATTAACTTTTATTAATAATTATATAATTAATATATAAATATATATATATAATTTTATATTAATCTAATATAGTCGCTATTAGTATATATATAAAAATAGGCCAATTTTACGACTTTAATAAAAAGTTATAATAGCCTAAAGTAGAGTTATAAAGATTCTCTATAGTTACTAATTTTTTTATACCCTTAAACCCCTTAGTAAGCACCCCCTAATAGAGTGAATAAAATCTATTAGTCTCTCTCTTTAAAAAGCTATTTTTATCGTACTTTTTAGCTTACTAATTAAAAAGTTATATAATTTTAAAAAAGGTAACCTTTTTAAGTAGTCTTTTTTTATTGCACCCCCCTGTATAAATACTATTAAGAGTTTTTCTTAAAGTAATAATATTTATAAAAATAAAAGAATTTACTTTAAAAGAATTACATATAAGTTTTCTTAACTCTAGGACTATTATAAGAAAATCGAAGTCTAGATTTATAAAATTAGAAATATATTATAATATATACTGTTTTTATAATAAAGTTACTATTAGTATCTACGTAATTAGGAAAAAAAAATATTATATATACTATATAACTTAATTATATACTGGTAAAGTAGAGTATTAAAACACTAGTCTAAATATATTATAAACTAAAATAAGTTATTTTTCTAAATATAGTTAAAAGATAAGCGTGTATAAAAATTATAAAAAATATATTTATTTTACTTAGTATAAATATTATATATATAGTTATAGTATATAGCTTAATATTTATTTATATTTATTTATAGGAGCTATATTAACTTAATACTAATACGCTACGTCCTTACTTAATATAAAAAATAGGTATAAATAATAGCGCTTACACTAGAATATATTAAATATATAATCTTTTAAGTATTATAGCTAATACAGTAATAACTTAAGCTAATAACTTATTAGGTTATAATAGTAATAATAGTGCATAAATAGAACTATAAACTATATATAGTATATTTAATATATAGTATATTTAATATATAGCGTATTTAAAATAGTACGTATAATAGCTTTTTTTTCTTTATATAAATACTATATATTTAAAATCTATATATTATTTTAGTATTATTATTAGATTTATACTTTTTATTATCTTCTTTATTATATATATAATCCTAACTTTATAATATTGTTTAATAATTAAACTAAATAAGATTTAGTATATAGTATAAGCTTTTACTAATAGTAATAACTAACTTAATTATATTAAAAACTACTCTAACTTGTATCTTAATACTATATAAGAGGCTAACCTACTTAATAGCCTAAATCTTTTAGGTAACATTTTTAATTTTTATTTAATATTAATATATCTTTTCCTACTTAAGCTGTACGTAATCTTTAGCCTTAATAATACTTATAAGGACGTTAAAGTCTCTATTTAATTATATAGTAATATAGTAAATTTTATAATATAATACTATAAAAAGAGTAAATTTTTTTTATTTAAAGTAGAGAATAGTAGTAGTAGTAGTAGTAGTAGTAGTAGTAGTAGTAGTAGTAGTAGTAGTAGTAGTAGTAGTAGTAGTAGTAGTAGTAGTAATAGTAGTAATAGTAATAGTAGTAATAGTAATAGTAGTAGTAGTAATAGTAATAGTAATAGTAGTAGTTATAATAATAGTAGTAGTAGTAGTAGTAGTAGTAATAGTAGTAGTAGTAGTAGTAGTTATAGTAGTAGTAGTAGTAATAGTAATAGTAATAATAATAGTAATAATAATAATAGTAGTAGTAGTAGTAATAATAGTAGTATTATAAAAATAATAATAAAAAGTTTCTTAAAATAGTAAAGGCAGTAAAACTTTAAAAAGAAAAGCCTATTAAGATAGTTAAAATTATATAAATATAGAGATATATATACGCGTAAAAATAGGGCTTTAAAAGAAATAGTAGTATAAAAAAATATACTATAGTATTATAAAATATTTATATAAAACTATTTAGGAGGGTTAGAAGTTATTTTAAATAGACTATAACACTCTATAAATAGTATAGTATTATTTAAATACTTTAATTACTATTTATTTAAAAAAGTTATAGATTATTAATAATAGTAAAAAAATAATTATAGTTACTATATAAGAATCTTTTAAAATAAATTAACGTTAACAATTACGTAATATAGTAAAAATTTAAATAACTAGTCTAGAGTCGCGTAATATTATAGTAATAACTATAGAAAAAGGGGTATAGCTTAATATATAGCTATATAATCTAATAACCAACTTTTAAAGATACTATACTAAGTTTAATTAAATAAAGTAGCACTATAATAGGTATATAATAATTATTTAATAGTACTCAATAGTATTATAGTTTAGTATAGATTATTATTTTATATAGTAATTTATACGACAGGGGGGTAAAAGTGAAAAAGAGTACTTGAAAAAGTTATAGTTTATAAAAATTTATATAAAATTAATTAATAAGCCTAAAAATACGTAAATAACACGGTTTTAAAGAGACAATAATAAGAAATTGTATAAATATTTTATATACTACTTATTAATTACGTGTAATAAATTAAAATTATATAAAGATAAATATTATTTAAACCCTATTTTTGGGTTCCTATAACTTTTTAGATACTAAATATATTTAACTAAAATTTTAACTATACCCTTTTATGCCTAGTTTAGATTACGTGACTAGATTTTCAAAGTATATTAGTAATCTAATAATTAAATTATATTAATTATATAAATTTTTCTAAGGCTTATATAATTACTGTTTTTGTCATATATTATTAGGTTATAGTATATTATAATATCTTTTTATTTTTATAAACCTAGATTCTTATTTCCTTAAAATAGTAATAAATTTTTTATAACTTAAATCTAAAGTTAACTTGCCTTTAAAAGTAAGTATCCCTATTTTTATAATTATTTCTATTTTAAATAAGCCTAAAGAGACTATTTATAATACTATCTAAGGTATTAAAAATAAAGAAAAACATAATTATAATATAAAAAAAGTTAATAAAAGTAGAATAAAAAAGTTAACTGTAAGAGAGTAAAGAGTTATTAATAGAGACTTAACTAAAAGTCTTAAGAAATAAAATAAAAGACTATTAATAGAAAATAGTCTAAATATTATAAAAAAGGGTTTATAAATTTTTTTAAAAAAAGGTGATATACTCTATTAATATAAGTACTCAAAAACCTATAATAAATAAACAAAAATACTAAAAAAAATTAAACTACGATAAAGAAAATATAAAAAATATAAAAAATATAAATTTAAAAAAATTATATTTTCTAATAAGTTAGTAATATAAAGGAGCAGAGTTAAAAGTAAATATTATAAAAAAAGAGGTAATAATAGAGCTAAAAGAGAATTAGCTGTTAGCTAATTATAAAATAAGTTATTTTAACTTTTTAAAATATTAAAATATATAAATTTTTATATATTTTTAAGGTATAGTTTTAGTTTTTTAATATTAATTATATTAATTATTTTATAGGCCGAGACCTTATCCTATAAGTTTAGGATGCAATTTAGTTAGGAGGTAAAAGTAATTTAGTATTTATTAAAATACCTAATTTTTTTACCTCTTATACTAGTAAGAACTATATATATAAAGTTCTTATACCAAAAGTTAAACCCTCTATAAAAAGTGCTAAGTTTCATAAGCTTTTTTTACCCCTTTTTTTTATTAATATAATAATATATATATATATATATATTATTATATTATATTATAATTATAATCTTTATATTAATATTAATTTAGGTTAGTAATTTTAATAAGAGAACATCCCTATTTATAAAACTACGGACGTTTTAACTTAGTTTAAAAATAATAAAATAAAACTATTTCCTTACCTAGCCTATAGTCCTGATTTAGCCCCTCTAGAAAATATATAGATTTATTTAAAATAAGGACTAAATAAAAATAAAAAGGCTAATTTAGGAATAGAATTTAGTTTATAAAATATAAAAGCCTTTAAAAGAGTTATTATAGAGAAGTAAAATAAAATATTTTAAGAAGTTATTAATAACTATATTTTATCTCTCTCTAACTGTTATAAGGTAGTTATAGAAGCTAAGGACTACTATACTAAGTATTAGTAATTTATTATTACTTGTTTATTATTATAAATTTAAAAAAGTAACTTATATATATAATTATATAAATAATATATAAATATATTAAAATTAACAAATTTTATACCTTAAATAAAAAGTTATAATAGTCTAAAGTAGGGTCCTAAAAATTCTATATATTTACTAATTTTTTATTACCCCTAAACCCCTTAGTAAGCAGCCCCTAACAGAGTGAATGGAATCTACTAGTCTTTCTCTTTAAAACGCTATTCTTCTTGTATTTTTTAGCTTACTAATTAACAAGTTATATAACTTTAAAAATAGTAACTTTGTTAAGTACTCTTTTTCGCTTTCACCCCCCTGTAGTATATTTACTATTATAAACTAATACGATAACGTCTTTACGGCTTTATAAATAGTAGTTATTACCTTATATTTAACTATTAAGTTAATCTTTTATCGGATATAAATAGTATTAAAAAGCTACTATTTATTTATATATATATAGTCTTCAGAATCCTCTACTCTTATTAATATATAAATACCTACTAATATTTAGACGTATACGTATACCCTTATATAATTTACACTTATATCTACCTATTTCTTTTTTTATTAACGTATAGTAGTTACTATTTGTATTTTATATTATACTATCTACTACTACTAGTAGTAGATTACTTCGTATTATTTAGTAACTACTACTATATTAACTATCTTTTATATCTACCTACCGTCTATTATCTTAAATATAGAGTTTATTATTTATTTTTTACTATATCTTTTTTTTTATAATCTCCTTATTTGTTATTACAGTTTATTATCTTATAGTATAACTAAAATATAATTATTTATAATATACTATATCTAGAAATACTGTACTAGTAGGTATAGTTTAATACCTTTCCCTATTATTATTACTATATACTTATCTTCTTTAGCTCTAGTAAATAAATAGTATATAACGTTATAGTATCTTTTTTTTTTAGTACGTTGAAGGCTCCTACAGTGTTAACTTTATTAGTATATATTTATATACTTAATAGTAGCTACTTTATAGCTATTTCTACTACTTATGTATAAAGATTATTATTTAGTATACTCTTATAAATAGGTATATAAGACTTAGTAATAGTTATAGTTTTATTCTTAAAGGTAATTATAATACGTAAAGTTACTATTAATATACCTATAATAAACGTTAGCTAACTATATCCTATAAAAGCTATTAAAAATAAATACTATATTAGTATTTATACTGGTATCTATATTAATATACCGGGTCCTATTATATAACTTTAATAATAATAATATAGTAGAGTAGATATATTATAGTATAATAATACTATAGTAGTCTAGCCTAAAGAAAAAAAAAGAGTAGATGTAATAGTAGCCCTATACTAGTATACTAAACTTTAGTACAATAAGTTATATACTAAACTATATACTATAACTATAAATTTACTAACTAAAATTAAAATATTCTTTATAGTTTTTATATACACTTCTTTATTTAACTATATCTAGAAAAATACCTTTTTTTAGCCTATACCTTTTTTAAATTAGAGTCTTAATACTATACTTTATCTCTCTTTATATAATAATAATCTAATACTAAGTAAATATTTAGAAAAAATAAGATATAAATATATTATTTTTATAGTACGTATTATAGTATCTAAAGTACTATTTATTAATAATAATATACTACTACTTTATAATAAAAATGCGTACTTTTAGTATATTAAAAAATAAAATTTTAATAAAATATATATACTAGACTTACTTCAGCCTATACTATTAAATATATTAAATACTTTAAGCTTTTAAATATATTTATATTTTAATTAAATAAAAAGTGTGTCTATAGTGGCTCGGGACGACTAAAAGGGTTTTTAAAAAAGAAGGAGTATATATATACCTTTATACTTAATATATTAATAAAGTAGGGTAAGGCTGAATTAAATAAGGTAATATAGTTTTATTCTTTAATATTTAATAGTAAACGGTATTAGGGTTAAATAAAATATTAGTAGTAAGTATTTTATAAACTATATAAATATCTAGTCTTACAGTATAAAGATATATAAGTTTTTATTTATAAATAATAATTTATACTTCTTAATTATTTCTTTTTACTTTAAAATAGAACTATATTTATAATAATTTTATTATATATTACTATAGCTCTTTAAATAACTAGTTTATTTTTAATTAGTTAAGCGACTTTTATATTAGTGCTTTATTTAATTTATTTTAACTAGACAGGACTACTATTAGTTATTACAAATTTAAACTAATATTCTAGAGGTAGCTTAAATAAACTAAACTACTTTTTTTATAATAATTTTAATATAATAACGAAAAATTTAATTATTTTATAGTAGGGTGTAATAAATAAAAATACTTAAAAATGTTAAATTTTTAAAAGTTTAATAACTCTATAAGTATTATATTTATATATTTAAAACAAAGTTTAATTATAGAAAAAGTTATAAAATATAGTATAATAGAGACTAATTAGGCTTAGCGTATATATAGCTTTAGTAATATAGTCTTAAAGCTGAGACTTTTTTTTTTACTTAACTTTACGTATTTATAACTTTTTAACTAGCGTATAGAATTAGCTATAAAATGTATATATATTAATAATTACTATAACATATTTAATATAACTATATTAAATATTATTTCCTATCTAAATATTTTGTAATTTAAATTTAGAATATAAAGTCTTAATTTAGAAAATTTAGACGTGATTTAAAATACTATATATAGGGGGGTGATATTAAAAAACCTAAATTAAGAAAGATAACTTTTTAAAAATAATATAACTATTTAGTTATAAGGTCTAAAAATATAAAAGAAAAATATAGTATTAAAGAAAAAGACTAGCGTATTCTATTTACCTACTTAGGGACTGCTTACTAAGGGATTTAGGGGTAAAAATAATTAGTAAATATTAATAATTTTTAAAATCCTACTTTCAGCTATTATAACTTTTTATTTAAGGTTTAAAATTAGCTTATTTTTATATATATTATAATAGTATCTATAATATATAAGTATATAAAACTCTTAAGCAGGAGTATAAAAGGCTTATTTATTCTTTTATATTTTATTTTTATTATATTTTACTCCGCCTACTAATAGTCCACGAATTAATAACGTTATTATAGCCTTATTACGTAATTTAGAGTAATATTTATTTATTTAATTTTATATAAGTTTCTATACTGCCTGTTAAACTTTTTACTAAAATAATAATATTATAAAGACCCGCTAAAGTACGTTACGTATATATTTAGCTTATCTAGTCTTATAAGATAAGAAAAAAGCTATTACCTACTATTTTTAGTACCTACGCCGTCTATAAGTACCTACTATCTAGTTAGTAATACCTACTAAATAAGGATAAGGGACTTTTTAAAATTTATAATATTTAGTTATTTTTTTTTATTTTAACTTTTATAAGTATACTAATAAATTTACTTTATTTTAATAGTTTAAGTCTAGAGTTACTCTATTACTTTTAGCTCTATTAATAATATTAGATCTTTTAGCTTTCTTTTATTAATTATTTACTTTTATAAAGTCTTTATTCTATTAGTTTAAAATCTATTTATAGAAAACAATGTACTAAAAAGGGCTTAAAAGTAGTTAAAAATAATATACTTAAAAAAACTATTTTTTACTAAAAGGTTACGTATATATAGGTTAGTATAAGACTTATTAATAAGCCGTACGTAGACAGATAGTTTTAGTTAATTTTAGATTTTATACTAGCTTAGAGTATTACTACTATTAAAAGTAGTTAGTATAATAGGCGGTAAGTTAGTAATCTATTTAAAATTAATATAGTAATAGACATTTTAAAAATAAAAAAAATCTATAAAATTATAATATAGTAGAATATAACTTTAAAAAGTAGAAGTTAATAATATAAATATTTATATACTAATTAAACAAATAGTGTGGCTGTGGTGGCTCGGGGCGACTAAAAGGGATTTTAAAAAAGGAGGAGTATATGCATGCCTTTATAATAATATATATAATATAGAGTATAGGATAGATAACTAGACTTACTTAAAGGCTAAATATTTAGCTATATAGGCTCTAGGTAATAGCCTAATAACTTCCTTTAGTCTTAAAGTTTATACGCCTAGTAACCTCCTAGACTAACTATATAATATATAATTATAAATAATAATTACTAATAACCTTAAGAATAATTATAAATAGTCGCTAATCTATAAATATAAAATTAAAGTATAAATAGAGCGTTACTATATTTAGTAAAATACTTTACCCTTACTAAAAAAAAAGAATATAACTTTTACAGGGGGGTGACATCGGGAAAGAGTAATTAAAAAAGTTATCTTTTTTAAAATAATATAACTTTTTAGTTATAAGGCCTAAAAATACGATAATAATAGTATTTTTAAAAAAAAAACTAGTAGATTCTATTCACCCTATTAGGGGCTGCTTACTAAGGGGTTTAGGGGTAAAAAAAATTAGTAAACATAAATAATTTTTAGGACCCTACTTTAGGCTATTATAAGTTTTTATTTAAGGTGTAAAATTTGCTTATATTTATATATATAATAATAGATACTAAGTTATATTAGTATATTAAATATTTTTATATATTTACATATTAATTATATAATTATATATAAAAGTTACTTTTTCATATTTTTAATAATAAACTAGTAAATAATATATTACTAGTATTTAGTATAATAGCCTTTAGCTTCTATAACCGCCTTATAACGGTTAGGGAGTAATAAAATACAATTATTAATAGCTTTTTAAGGTATTTTATTTTACTTCTTATTAGTAGCTTTTATAAAGGCGTTTATACTATTTAAACTATTTCCTATACCTAAATTAGTCTTTTTATTTTTAATTAGTCCTAATTTTAATAAACTCTATATATTTTTTACAGGGGCTAAATCAGGACTATAAGCTAAATAAGAAAATAGTTTAATTTTATTATTTTTAAATTAAGTTAAAACTTCTATAGTTTTATAAATAGGGACGTTATCTTATTAAAATTACTAGCCTAAATTAATATTAATATAAACATTATAATTATAATATAATATAATAATATATATATATATATATATTATTATATTAATAAAAAAAGGGGTAAAAAAATAGTATAAAACTTGTCCCTTTTTATACTTAGTTTAACCTTAGATATAAGGACTTTATTTATATAGTCCTTACTAGGATAAGAAGTAAAAAAATTAGGTATTTTAATAAATACTAAATTACTTCTACCTTCTACCTAAATTTTATCCTAAACTTATAGAGTAATATCGTGGCCTATAAAATAATTAATATAAATAATATTAAAAAACTAAAACTATAGCTTAAAAATAGATAAAAATTTATATAATTTAATATTTTAAAAAATTAAAATAACTTACTTCGTAATTAGCTAACAGCTAGTTTTCTTCTAACTCTATTATTACCCTTTTTTCTATAGTATTCTCTTTTAGCTTTACGCTTTTATATTACTAACTTATCAGATAATATTATTTTATTTAATTTTATATTTTTTATATTTTTTAATTATTCTTTAGCGTATTTTAATTTTTTTTTAGCGTTTTCTTTATTTATTATTAGTTTTTTTTTACTTATATTAATAAAGCAACCTTCTTTTTTTAAAGTCCTTTATAACTGTCTTTTTATAATATTTAGACTATTTTCTATTAAAAGTCTTTTATTTTCTTTTTTAGGACTTCTAGTTAAGTCTCTATTAATAACTCTTTTATCTCTTTTAGTTAACTTTTTTATACCCCCTATATAAACTTTTTTTACATTATAATTATTTTTATTTTTATTTTTAATACGTTGTATAGTATTATAAATACTCTTTTCTAACTTTTATAGGGTAGTAGTAATTAAAAAAGGAGAAGTATTTACTTTTAAAAGTAAATTAACTTTATATTTAAGTTTTAAGAATTATAGCTCTATTTTAAGGAAATAGGAGTTTAAGGTTATAAAAGGTAAATAATATTATAATATACTATAATATTACTAACATATTACGTAATTATTAATTATATAAGGCTTAGCACTATTTTTATAATTAATATAATTTTATTATTAGATTACTAATATACTTCGAAAAATCAGTTACGTAATCTAGACTAGGCCTAAAATAGTATAGTTAAAATTTTAGTTAAATATATTTACTAACTAAAAAGTTATAGGAACCTAAAAAAGGGGTTAAAAAATTTATTATATTTATATAATTTTAATTTATTACAGGTAATAAATATAACGTAACTAAAATCCTAATATAAATCTCTATTATTTTCTTTTTAAAACGGTATAATTAGCGTATTTTTAGGCTTAGTAATTAATTTTATATTAATTTTTAAAAAGATAACTTTTTAGATTACTCTTTTCCCATGTCACCCCCCTGTAAGAGTTTAAAATTTATATTACTTATATATAGCCCTATTAGTATTGTATTAACCTATTTAGTATATATTAAGTTTTTATTATTACGTTATACCGCGGCTTTATAAAGCTCGCGAAGTACGTTAATTAATAAGTATATAAAATATATTTATATAATTATATATAAAAGTTACTTTTTTAGATTATTAATAATAAACTAGTAATAATATATTACTAGGATTTAGTATAGTAGCCTTTAGTTTCTATAACCGCCTTATAATAGTTAAGGAGAAATAAAATATAGTTATTAATAACTTTTTATAGTATATTATTCTATCTCTTAATAATAACTCTTTTAAAGACCTCTATACTATTTAAACTTAATTCTATACCGAAACTCTTTTTATATCTCTTATTTAGTCTAGATTTTAATAGACCTTATATATTTTTAACAGAATTTAAATCTAGACTATAGGCTAGGTAAGAAAAAAGTATAATTTTATTATTTTTAAACTAGTTCAAAACGTTTATTATAAATTTTTTTTTTTTAAAATAAGCCTTCTTATATTAAGGCTACCTAACTATTTAAGAAAGATGTTTTATCTTCTAAGCGAACTAACAACTAGTTCTTTAGTAAACTAACTAGTATATATATAGGCTAGTTAAATATCCTATTTAGGTTAGCCTATTACTTAATTAGGTATAATGTCCTTCCTAATTAGGTTAGGTCGTTAGGCTAACCTAATATAGAAATTAGACTAAACTTTTTTAAGTAATAAACTAGCCTAATTAGGATAAGTCTAAAACCTAACTAACTAATTAAATAAGTAGATTAATATAGACGAGAACGAGATTTAAACTCGTAGCCTATAATATTATTATTATAGGTAGCCAGGTGTGTTATCTACTATACTATATACCCTCTCGCCGTTTATTGTGTTATAAATAGAGGCGTAATCTTATTTAAATTACTAACCTAAATTAATATTAATATAGAAATTATTATTATAATATAATATAATAATATATATATATATTTATATATATTATTATATTAATATAAAAAGGCCTAAAAAAATTTTATATAACTTATCCCTTTTTATATTCGGTTTAACTTCGGGTATAAAAACTTTTTTTATATAGTCTTTACTATTATAAGAAATATAAGAATTAGTTATTTTAATAAATAGTAAATTACTTTTACCTCCTATCTAAGTTGTATTCTAAACTTAAAGAGTAAGGTCTCGGCTAATAAAATAATTAATATAATTAATATTAAAAATCTAAAACTCTAACCTAAAAATATATAAAAAATAATATATTTTAATATTTTAAAAAGTTAAAATAACTTACTTTATAATTAGTTAATAGCTAGTTTTATTTAAACTCTATTATTATTCTTTTTTTTAATAATATTATCTATTCTCCGGTCCCTATTATATTAGTAACTTAATAGAAAATATTATTTTTTTAAATTTATATTTTTTATATATTTTATATTTTTTTTACCGTATATTAATTCTTGTTTAGCGTTTTCTTTATTTATTATTAGTTTTTTTTTAACTTATATTAATAGAGTAACCTTCCCTTTTTAAAATTCTTTATAATTATCTTTTTATAATATTTATATTATTTTCTAATAAAATTCTTTTATTTTCCTTTTTAGGACTTCTAGTACAGTCTTTATTAATAAGTCTTTTATATTTTTTTAGTTAACTTTTTTATACCCACTTTATTAACTTTTTTTATATTATAATTTTGTTTTTTATTTTTAATCTGTCTTATAGCCTTATAAATTGTAGTAGAAGACTGTTTTAAAGTAGTAGTAATTAAAAAAGGAGAAGTATTTACTTTTAAATTAAATTTATTTTATATTCGGGTTTTGAAAAATTTAGCGCTATTTTAAAAAAATATAAGTTTAAGTTTATAAAAGTTAAAAGATATTATAATATACTATAATATTAATTATATATTACGTAATTAGTAATTATATATGTATAAACTAAATTTTTATTATTAATATAATTTTATTATTAGATTACTAATATATAAAGGCATACACATCTTCTTTTTGAAACCCCTTTTAGTTGCCCCGAGCCACCACAGCCATACTATTTGTTCGATTAATATACTAATATACAAATATATAGATTACTAATATACTTCGAAAAACTAGTTACGTGACCTTTATAAGACCTAAAAGGGTTTAGTTAAAATTTTAGTTAAATATATTTACTAACTAAAATGTTATAAGAATCTAAAAAAGGGATTAAAAAAATTGCTATCGTTAGGTAATTTTAATTTATTATAGGTAGTTAATAAGTAGTAACTATAATCTTTATAAAAATCTCCTTAAATTTCTTACTAATATTATATAATACACGTATTTTTAGGTTTAGTAATTAATTTTATATTAATTTTTAAAAAGATAACTTTTTAGATTTAGGTTTTTTAATATCACCTCCCTATATTTAACTTATTTTTAAAAATTTAAAATACTTAACTAAGGCAGTACTATATAATTAGTTTTAAAAAAAATAATTATTTAATTTACTACTGTATTAAATTATTAATAAAAAATATTTTTTTTATTTAAAGTCTTATAACTTCTTATATAGTAAAGCTAATTAAATAATTTTTATCTAATATTCTAGAAAATATAAAATACTAAAAAGCTAAAATTTTATTATTACTTAACTTGGTTAATTAAATATTAGCTATATATTATCTAATAATAATTTAATATTATTAACTATTAATTAGAACTAAAATATTTAAAATTATATAAAATCTTAATTACGTAAGATATATACAGGAAGACGAAAAAAAATTTTTTTTTTTTTAAAGTTATATAACTTTGTAATTGGTAAGCTAAAAAATAAAAAAAAAATACTAATTTAAAGGAAAAGACTAGTAGATACTATTTACTCTATTAGGGGCTACTTACTAAGCGGTTTAGGAGTAATAAAAAATTAGTAAATATAGAAAATTTTTAGGACCCTACTTTAGGCTCTAATAACTCTATATTTAAGATATAAAATTTGTTTCTTTTTATATCTATTATAATAGTACTTATAATATTTAAATATATAAAATAATTTTATATATTTATATATTATTTATACAATTATATATAAAAGTCACTTTTTTAAATTTTAAACAATAAACTA
This sequence comes from Pleoardoris graminearum, assembly GCA_030770415.1. Taxonomy (NCBI): domain Eukaryota; kingdom Fungi; phylum Ascomycota; class Dothideomycetes; order Pleosporales; family Didymosphaeriaceae; genus Pleoardoris; species Pleoardoris graminearum. Next base: position 59,503 of record JASEKS010000354.1, read on the forward strand.
GTAACAATAAATTACTAGTACTTAGTATAGTAGTCTTTAGCTTCTATAATTATCTTATAACGGTTAGAGAGGGATAAAATATAGTTATTAATAACTTCTTATAGTATATTGTTCTACTCCTCTATAATAGCTCTTTTAAAGGCCTATATACTTTCTATACTTTCTAAACTTAATTATACCTAAATTGCCTTTATATCTTTTATTTCGTCTAGATTTTAACAAATCCTATATAGTTTTAATAGGATTTAAATCTAGACTATAGGCTAGGTAACGAAAAAGTGTAATTTTATTATTTTTAAACTAGTTTAAAACGGTTATTATTTTATAAATAGGGGCGTTATCTTAGTACAATTACCAACCTAAATTAATATTAATATAAAGTTTATAATTATAATATAATATAATAATATATATATGTACTATTATTTTATTATATTATATATATTTGTATATTAATCGAATAAAAAGTGTGGCTGTGGTGGCTCGGGGCGACCCAAAAGGGAGTTTAAAAAAGGAGGAGTATGTGCATGCCTTCATTTATTATATTATAAAAAGAACTAAAAAACCTATTAAGTTACTTACCCCTTTTTATCTTTCGTTTAATTTTAGTTATAAGAACTTTATTTATATAATCCTTACTAGTAAAAAAAGTAAAAGAATTAGGTATTTTAATAAATATTATATTCCTTCTACTTCTTAACTAAAGTACACCCTAAACTTATAGGATAAGGTCTCGACCTATTATATAATTAATATAATTAATATTAAAAAACTAAAACCCTAATTTAAAAATAAATAAAAAGTTATAAATTTAAATATTTTAAAAAGCTAAAGTAACTTACTTTTTAATTAGCTAACAGCTAGTTCTCTTCTAACTTTATTATTATCTCTTTTTTTATAATATTATCTATTCTCTTATAATATTTATATTACTAACTTATTAGCAAAGATTATTTTTTTAAAATTTATATTTTTAACATTTTTATATACTCTTTAGCGTATTTTAATTTTTTTTTTACGTTTTCTTTGTTAATTATTAGTTTATTCTTTTTACTAATATTAATATTATAATCCTTCTCTTTTAAAAACCTTCGTAATCCTCTAATTAAAATATTTAAACGATTTTCTAATAATAGTCTTTTATTATCTTTTTTATAACTTCTAATTAAGTCTCTATTAATTACTCTTTTTTCTCTTTAAGGTACTTTAGAAACTCTACCCCTTTTAACGTTTTCTATATTATTATTATTTTATTTTTTATTTTTAATACGTTGTATAGTACTATAAATACTATTAGGAGTTCTTTTTAAAGTAGAAATAATTATTAAAATAAAAGTATTTGCTTATAAAAGAAGATTAATTTTAGATTTAAGTTCTATTAAATTTAGCGCTATTTTAAGGATATAGAAGTCTAGGTTTATAAAATTAAAAAGATATTACTATATACTTTAATATTAATATAATATTACGTTATTAGTGATTATATAAACAAAAGCTAAATTTTTACTTATTATATAGATTTATTATTATATAATATATATTTATTAAAATTTAGATTACGTAACCTACACTAGGCCTAAAAGGGTATAGTTTAAATTTTAGTTAAATATATTTACTAACTAGAAAGTTATAGGACCTTAAAGAAGGGATTAAATAAATCTTTTCTTTTTCGACCTTACCTTACCTGACTTTTTCGACACATTAAGTATAAAGGCATACACATACTCCTCCTTTTTTAAAACCCCTTTTAGTTACCCTAAGCTACTACAGCTACACTATTTGTTCGATTAGTATACTAATATATAAAATAAATCTGTATATTTACGTAATTTTAATTTATTATATATATTTAACACGTAGTACGTAAAATCCTTATAAAATTCTCTATAATTTTCTATTTAAAACAGTATTATTCACGTATTTTTAGGCCTATTATTTAATGTTATATAAATTTTTAATAAAGGTATTTTTTTTTATTTATTTTTATTTTTTGTCGTCCCCCTGTAATACGTTTTTTTTAATATTACTATTTTTTTATTTTTTCTAAAATACAATATAATTTTAGTAAGATATTATTAATCTATAGTATAAATGTTTACATAAGTAATATATATAAAATAGTAATATATATATATATATTATAGCCAATTCTATACGCTAGTTAAACAGTTATAAATTTATAAAATTAAGTATAAAAAAAAGAGTGTTAAGTTTAAGACTATGTAACTAAGACTATAAATACGCTAAGCCTACTTAGACTTTATTATACTATATTTTATAATCCTTTCTATAAAAGCACTTTGTTTTAAATTTTTAAATATAATCTTTATCGAGTTAGTAAACTTTAAAAACTAATCTTTTTCGAGTACTCTTTTATTATTACACCCCCCTGTAGATATATAGTCTACATCTAATTATTTTAGTTATTTCACTATTTTAGGATTGTCTATTAATTATAATTAGTAACTTTAAAAACTATTATTTAATTTTATTCTAATATATAAAAGGTATATAAGTACTTTTATAATAATAAATGTACTATAAGTATTATTAAAGATAAATACAAAATTATATATTTTATTTATTACTTATAATAATACTAATATTTATAATACGCCTACTTATACTATTTAGAAGAAGTTCGTATATTAAACTATATTTTAGAATATATTTATATATTAATCGAATAAAAAGTGTGGCTGTAGTCGCTCGGGGCGACCCAAAAGGGGGTTCGAAATATTTTAGAATATATAAGAGAATCTTATACTATATTTAGCTTATATTATTAATTATATATTTATATATTAATCGAACAAATAGTGTGGCTGTGGTGGCTCGGGGCGACTAAAAGGGGTTTTAAAAAAGGAGGAGTATGTGTATGCCTTCATACTTAGTGTCAAAAAAGTATTATTAATTATATTATTTTAAATACTATTAAGTATTTTAGGCTAGCAGTATTACTTTTAATTAATAATATAAAAATACTATAATAATAATATAATTAATAGTTAAAAGCTTAGACTTTTATATTAAACTCTTTTATAAAATATATATACTATTATTGTGTATACTTATTATATACTAAGTAATTACTATATATAGGCTATTTATATTATTAATAATATACTATTATAATATTACCACTATTATATTACTGTATAATAATACTTATTATTTAAAAAATAACTCTCTATTATTTGTAAATTAAAATCTAGTAATATCTAACATTTTATATATATATATATATATATAGACATATACTTAAAATCTAGATATATATTAATAAATAACTAAAATATAAAAGTAACTTTAATATAACTATTAAAGTAGATAATAATAATATACCTAAAATAGACTTTTATAACTTTTAGTAACTTAGACTATAGTATATAAAATAGTACTATTTTAAACTATTTACTAAAATATTAAAACGATTTAAAAACACTATAACATATATTAGTAAAAATAAAAAGTTTTAAATTTATTATATATAATTTATATATTCCCGTCTCTTTCCTTTTTGGTATAAGATAATAGTTAAATTAGATAAAAACAATTAAAAATATAAAAAAATATAAAGTAGATAAAAATAGTACAGTTTATTATTAAAAATATTTATACTAAGTTAAGTAAATACTATATTATAATGGATAGAAACTCCTAAGTAAAAGTATAAAATGCTTATTTATTCTTTTATATTTTATTTTTATTGCGTTTTATCCCGCCTACTAATATTATAAACTAATAACGTTATTATAGACTTATTACGTAATTTAAAATAATATTTTTTTATTTAATTTTATATAACTCTTTATAGTACCTATTAACTTTTCTACTTAAATAATAACACTACCTAAAGGCCTACTAGTAAAGTTAGTTACGTTTATATCTAGCTTATCTAGTCTTATAGAATAAAAAAGAAATTATTATTTATTATTTTTACCACCTATACTGCCTATAGATATCTACTACCTAATTAGTAATATTTACTAGATAAGAATAAGCGCGTACTTATTTAATCTACGCGCTCTAGTAGGATGTTTTAAAGTTTATAAAACTTAGTTATTTTTTTTTAATTTTATAAGTATACTAATAGATTTATTTTATTTTATTAGTCTACTTTTTAGATTATTTTATTACCTTTAGCTTTATTAACTATACTAGATCTTTTACTCTTTCTTTCTTAACTACCTATATTTATAAAATTTTTATTTTATTAGTACAGAGTTTTTATTTAATAAAAAGGGCTTTAAAGTAACTAAGAATAATATACTTTAAAAGACTATTTTTTACTAAAAGGTTACGTACGGGTAAGTTAGAGTAGAACTAGTTAATAAGCTATATATAAGTAAATAGTTTTAGTTAATTTTAGATTTTATATTAACTTAAAGTATTATTACTACTAAGAGTAGTTCGTATAATAGGCGGTAAGTTAGTAACTTATTTAAAATTAATATAATAATAGACGTTTTAAAAATAAAAAAACTTATAAAGAGATAATACAGTAAAGTATTTTAAGTAAGTAATAATATAGTATAGAGTATAGAACGAATAGCTAGACTTACTTAAGACTAGATATTTAGTTATATAGGCTTTAGTTAACTACCTAATAATTTTATTAGTTTTAAAGTTTATGTGCCTAGTAGCTAGATTAATTAACTACCTTATATATAATTATAAGTAGTCGCTAATTATTAAATATAGATTAGAGTATAAGTAGAGTCTTACTGTATATACAGTAGGGTAACACAAAAAGAGCGTAATTAAAAAAGACTTAGTTTTAAAAATTTAATAACTCTATTAATATTTAATATAAAAATTTAAAATAAACATGGTTTTAAAGGAAAAGTTATAAAATATAAAATAATAAAGGCTAATAAGACTTAGCGTTTATATAGTGTAAGCTATATAGTCTTAAACCTAAGACTTTTTTTATACCTAATTTTACGTCTTTCTAACTTTTTAACTAGCGTATAAAATTAGCTATAATATATATATATATCAGTAACTACGGTGTAATATTCATAATATAAATTTTAAGATAAAGGCATACACATACTCTTCCTTTTTTAAAACCCCTTTTAGTCGCCTACACAGCCATCACAACCATACCCTTTTATTCGATTAATATATAAATATATATATATATATTTCAAGTATTATTTCTTATCTAATTATATAGTATTTTAAATTAAGAATTTAAAGTCTTAGTTTAGATATTTAAGACCTTATTTAAAAAACTATATATTTAACTTATATTTAAAAATTTAAAATACTAAATAATAGTGGGACTATATTATAAGTGTAAAAATAAAATAATTATTTAATTTACTATTACTTTAAATTAGTAATGGCCTGAAAGCCTTTTTAATTTTTTTTTAATTTATAGTCTTATAACTTCTAATATAGTAAAGATTATATATTTTATATTTATATATTAATCGAATAAATAGTGTAGCTGTGGTGGCTTAGGACGACTAAAAGGGATTTTAAAAAAGGAGGAGGAGTATGTGTATACCTTTATTAAAGATTATAAAATATATCTTAAATTAAATTTTAGACTATATAAAATACTAAATACGTAATATTTTATTATTATCTAATTAGGTTAGTTATATTTTGAGTATATATTATGTAATAATAAAAATATATTATAAACTATAAATTACGACTAAAATATTTTATATTATATATAAAATGTTATAAAATATTAATTACCAAAGATATATTACACTATTTTTTAATATTTACTATTTTTTAATTTTTATAAAATATTAAATAATTATAATAAGATATTATTTATCTATAGTATAAAAGTTAATATACATAATATATATATACTAGTAATATATATATATATTATAGCTAATTTTATACGCTAGTTAACAAGTTATAAAAAAAGTCTTAGGTATAAGACTATATAACTCAGGCTATAAAGACGCTAAGCCTAATTAGGCTTCGTTATATTATATTTTATAATTTTCTTAATTAATAAGTTTCGTTTTAAATTATTATATTTAAAGTAATAAAGGTATATATATACTCCTCCTTTTTTAAAACTCCTTTTAGTCGCCCCGAGCCACTACAGCCACACTATTTATTTGATTAATATATAAATATATATATATTAAACTTGTAAAAACTAGTTTTTTTTTACTACGCTTTTTTTGTTACTCTCCTATAATAGAGTACTTTACCCTTACTAAAAGAACAGAGTATAACTTTTAAAAGTTTACAATTTATACTACTTATATATAGTCTTATTAGTATTATATAAGCTATTTAGTATTTATTAAGTTTTTATTATTATATTGTGCCACGGCTTTATAAAGCTCGCGAAGTACGTTACAAAAAATATAGACTTTTATTTAATTATATAACTATTTATATTTTAATATAAAATATTATAGAATATAAAACAACATTATTATAAATATTTATTATTATAGAATATTAACTACTAATTTAAAATAATATATAAAAACTCCACTCTAAATATATTTAACTATAAGTTTTTATTTAATTACTTTAATTACTATAATAATAATAGGTGTATAAGTTATATATTTAGATTAAACTCCTTTATATAATAAATATAAAATAGTAAATGGTTTTAAAAGCCTACCACTTTATTAAGTAGTTTATTAACTTTAAATTAAATATTTTTATAGAAAAAGTTAAAATGGCTAGTAATTAAGTATATAAAGAACAAGTCTACGTAAGTATTATATACGTAAATCGATTTTTTAACTGTATCTGAGAGAATAACTTTTTTAGCTAATATTTTTTTGGACTAGTGTATCGACGCTACACTTTATATTTTTTATATAATAGGGGCTTAAATATAGGACTAAAAAAATCTCTCTGTTTACGTAATTTTAATGTATTATTTATACTTAATAAGTAGTAACTAAAATCCTTATATATATCTATATAATTTTCCTTTTAATACGATGTTGTGCAGGTATTTTTAGGTCTATTATTTAATTTTATATAAATGTTTTAAAAAGATATCTTTGTTAATTAATTTGCTTTTTTTTCCCTAGTAAATATAGTTTAGCTTATACTATAAAGTATATTAAATACTCTAATCTTTTTAATTAAACTAAATAAATAAAAAATATAAAGTTAAAAATATATTTAATATAAGTTCTATACTACTATTTATTTTAATAAGTAACTTATAAATATTAATACCTTTATAAAATAATATTATATTTATAGATATAAAATTTCTTAATTTAGGTATAATAAGCTACCTAGATAAATAATAAACTAAACATTTACTATTTATAAATACTATAAAATATAAAGAAAATACTTAAATTATTATAACTATACTACTATATAATATATTTATATATTAATTAAACAAATAGTGTAGCTATAGTAGCTTAGGGTAACTAAAAAAGATTTTAATAAAGGAGAAGTATATACTTATTCTTATACTTAATATATTAAAAAAGTTAGATAAAGCTAAATTAAAAAATATATAGCATTACGCTAAATCGCGCTAGTATACTAGTATACTTTGTACTTAGTGTACCCCCTAAAAAAATATTAAATTAAAAAAGTCTAATATAAAATGTTTAGTATAAATATAATATTCTTTTTTAAAGGGATATATAGGTAGCAGCTACTACTACTACCTAAATATTTTTTCTCTAATTAATAGTATAGTTAAATATTTATTAAAAACATACGTACTAAAAAATTCTTTAATATTTTTACTTTTTTACTTTCTTCCTAGTAGATACTATACTTATTTAAATTAATTTTAATATACCTACTATACTAAATATATACGCTATTTTTACTATATTCTATCTATAGAGTAATAAAATTTAATAATAAAAAGTTCTCTTTAATACTACTAAGTATTCTATACGTAACATAATTATTTAGTTTTTTAAGTTTAGTATTTATTAATACTGGAAAATTCTAAATAATAAAGTAAATCGTAATAAAATAAATAGTATTATAACACTATAAATAGTAGAGGTAATAGAATATAAAGAGCTAGAGTTAGTTACACTAGCCTACGCGAAGATAATAATAATAATAAAAATAATAAATATAGTTATGTACTAGTTATAAAAAATAAAAGGTTAACGTATTAATATTAGTTTTATAATAAAGATATATAGTCTAGAATATATAGCGTAGCTGTATTATATAAAGAGAGGTAAAGTGTAGCGTCGAGACACTAGTCCAAAAAAGGTATAGGCTAAAAAAAGTTGTTCCCCTAGGTACAGTCAAAAAAGCGTAGCTGTATAAAATACTATTAAATATATTAATAGTTAAGGTAAAGATATTCTAAGCGGTAAAGATATTCTAAGCGGTAAAGATATTCTAAGCGGTAAAGATATTCTAAGCGGTAAAGATATTCTAAGCGTAATACCTCTATAGAATTATTAAAGATGATTAATATTTAAAAGTTTTAGGGGGGGCATATATATATTTATATGTATATTCTTCGGTGCGTAGGCTAAGTAGATAGGCTAGTAGATAGGCGTACTTAGTGTTGTAACTATAGTTATCTTTATATATAAAAAAGAATATGTAATTATAAATATAAATATTAACTATTATTAAATACTATACTACCTATATATATATAAACAGAGCGAAAAGTAATAATAATAAATATAACCTCTATTTTATATAAAAATAAAGTTAAAAAAGTAATTAATAGGTTACTATAATAGTTATTAGTCACTACTATATAAAATAGTTAATTAATAAAGGTAAGTTATAAAAAAAGTTACTAGTTACTAGAGAGCTAGTAATATTAATATTAATATTAGTAACTATAAAATAATTAAGTATAGAGATAATATAATTCTTTAATATATAGATAACAACGTAGAGAGTCTATATAGTTTTAATAAAAATAATATAAAATATAAATTACTAATATATAGAGGAGCGCTATATATTTATACTATAGAGAATTTTTAAAAACGAGTAAAAAAGAGGTTCTAAAAAATAGATAATAGATAGTTAGTATAAGAAAATACTAATATATAGCTTAGTTAAAAAGTAAAAGTACGTCTAGACCTTAATTTAGGGGTATAAACGTAGTGAATATATAGCTTAGTATATAACTAAATTATATAAAATATTTTATATTAATTATTTTATTATAACTTTAAAAGTTAATTATTTCTAATAATACTAGAATAAATATTAGACTTATTTAAATTAACTTTAATATACTTACTATACTAATTATACTAAATAATTAAATTATTCTCGTCGTATTCTATCTATAGAGTAATAGAATTTATTAAATTCTCTTTAATACTACTAGGTATTTAATAATTTTAGTAATTACGACGTAGTTTTATAAAAGTAATATATATTAATTTTATATAATATAAAATAATTAATATAAAAATAAAATAATAATTTTATAATTATATATTTATATATGAATTAAATAAAAGAATATAACTATAATAACTACATAGGCGAGTAAACGAGATTTTAAAAAAGGAGGAGTATGTATATACTTTTATACTTAATGTATTAAAAAAGAACACTATTAATAATAGAGGCCTCTATTTTCGGACCCCTTTTCGTTACCCCAAGTTACTAAAACTACACTTTTTATTCGATTAATATATTAATATATATATAATAATAGATATAATAAAATATAATAATTTAAATTATACTAATCTATATCAAGATACAAATAGTAAAAATAAAGAGAATAATTATAATAGTTATAAAAATAAAAGTAGTAGAATTATATTAATTATAAAAATTAAAAGGGAGATGTACTAATATTAAATTTATAATAAAAATATATATACTAGAGTACGTAGTAAAACTAGGTAAGATACTACTAAATATATTAGTAGTAGAAGTAAAACTATTATAAGAATAATAGTAATAGTAATAAATAATAGGCTTATAGTCTTTCTATATAGTAGTTATTATTTAAAAATTTAAAAGAGACCTATATATATAGAGATTTATTTTAGTACGTTTAGTATATATATTAAATAAATATATAATATATACGTAGTATTATACTATAAGTAATATTACACTAGTGTCTTAACGCTATAGTTTATTTTTTTTTTATATAATATTATAAGTAAAAAGAGTTTATAATTATAAATAAAAATATTAATTATTATTAAATACTATACTATCTGTATAGATAGAGTAAAAAGTAATAAATATAACTATAATCTCTATTATATAAAAATAGTACTAATAAAGTAATTAATAATTATAATAATAGTTATTAATAGTAATATTTTAAATTAAAATATATTTTAAAGTTAAATTAGAACTATTTATTTATTTATAGCGTATTAATAAATTTTATAATAACTTATATATACGTAATTTTTCAGTAAAAAGTAATCTTTTTAAGTATATTATTTCTCCTTACTATATAAATTTGTTTAGGTATACTCCTATATATTAGTATTTATAAATTATAAACTAAGAAAATAAGAATTATATATAAATAAATAGTTTTTCTTTTCTAGCGTTATTACCATAACGTTACGCAACTTTAGGCTAGTTATTTAAACTTTTATTATATTACGTAATTAATTAACTCTTAACTAACTTCTTACGCAGTAACTATAATAACTTTTTACTATTACTAATAACCTATAACCTTTTTAATAGTAATTAAAGTATTAAAATAACGTTTTTCTTATAGGGCCCTTTAGTCCTCTTAAAATAATTATTAACTTCTCTAATAGTAAGCTTTTATAACTATCTTATAGCGTCGTAGTATAATTTCTTTTTATTATTTATTACCTATTCTATTCCTACGCGTATATATAAATAATTTTAATTATCTCTAAAAGCTTTTTCTTTTAAAACTACGCCTGCTGTTCTTACGTTGTTCTAAAAACTTTCTTATTATTTATTTTTAAGCGTATATTACTTTCTATCTTAGTTTATAAGCTTTTAGCACTTTTAAGTTACTATTTTACTAGCTTTATTATATTATTATATAAGTAAAAGCCGTAGACGTTAAGATTAAGAATTACTTTATATTTAAGAATAAAAATCTATATAGTAACTAATCTAAAACTAAAAATATAAAAAAAAATAGTTCTCTAAAAAGAGTAGCCTCCTCTATAAGCTTATAATAATACTTTAATATTAGGTAATTATTAATATAGCTTTACTAGTTATATAAATTTTTAATAAAAGTTAATATTACTATTATTATCGTTAACTAGCTAAAGTTAGTTATAATTATTAGATACTTAAAAGCGGACTTTATAGTCCTCCTAGCTATAGTAATTTAAAAAAAAATATTTTAAAAGGTATTATATAGTGTACGAAAAAAAAGTATAATTTAAACGCGCTATATACAGCTTATAGTTTTATTTATAGTTTTATCTATATACTATTATTACTACTATAGTTTAATAAGTTATTAGTTAAGTTATTACTTTACTAGCTATAAAATTAAAAAAATTTTATATTTAATAGGTTTTAATTATAGTGTCTTTATTTTTATATACTTATATTAACTAAGGACGTAACGTATATAAAGTTAATATAGGTTTTATAAATAAACGTATAGAAATATAGATATATAGTTAATAAAAAATAAAAAAACTTACTATTATTAAAATAACATAATATAATTAGTATTTTAAGTATAGATTAATAAAATAAAATAAGAGTATTAATATACTTATAATATCTAAAAAAAAAGACTTAAATAAAATTTCTAAAGTAATATACTAGTATATATGTATAGTAAACGTATTTATTTTTATTTAATAAGTATTACTAACTAACTAGTGTAAGGACTAATAATAGTAAATATAAGTTTCTTTTTATTTTATAAGGCTAAGTAAGTAATATATATATATAAGTTACTTTAGTAAATCTTTATAGTATTATTATTTTAATAAATTATTTAATAAATAATATAAATACTTATATAATATTAAGTAAAAAAATAGTATTCTAAATTATATAATAAGTCTATAATAATATTATTAATTTACGAACTATTAATAGACGCAGTAAAATATAATAATAATAAAATATAAAGAAATCTCTAAGTCTTTTATACTTAGAAGTAAAAAATAATTATTTCTTATTTATAAAATCTGCTATAAAATAAAATTAAATAAAATTAAATAGAATTTAATAAAATTAAATAGAATTAAATAAAATTAAATAGAATTAAATAACATTAAATAGAATTAAATAGAAGTAAATAGAATTAAATAAAATTAAATAAAATTAAATAAAATTAAATAAAATTAAATAGAATCACATAAAATTAAATAAAATTAAATAAAATTAAATAAAATTAAATAAAATTAAATAAAATTAAATAAAATTAAATAAAATTAAATAAAGTTAAATAAAATTAAATAAAATTAAATAAAATTAAATAAAATTAAATAAAATTAAATAAAATTAAATAAAATTAAATAAAATTAAATAAAATTAAATAAAATTAAATAAAATTAAATAAAATTAAATACAATTAAATACAATTAAATATAATTAAATAAAATTAAATAGTTTATAAGAAAATATAAAAATAATAGCCTAAAAAATAAAAATAAATCTAAAATATACTGTCGATGGTTGATTAACTAATTAAGTAATTGTCCTAACGTCTCCGTTTAAAGCATTCGTGGACGCACTGCGAGCAGACCGGGCGGGGTCGTGTGCGTGACAAAAGCCGACGCCTCAGTGGCTGTATCTCGGGCAAGGGGAGAGCAATTGCGTGCTCGCCGCCCTAGCCCTCTACGGCGGGTCAGCCAAAGAAAAAGGTAGACGACATGGTTGCCGCTGTCGCCGATTGCGACTATTTCTAACCTCGTCCCAACCTTCGCTGCTGCTCCTCATCTCTCATAGCAACGTGAAGACGCCATGGGTGCCATCAAGACCGCTGGCGAGGCTGGTATGTGCCCCCGCATGTTCCCCGGGTGCATGCATGCATGCATCGCCAACGCCCAACGTCCGAGTCTCGGAGGCAATTGCTGATTTTGCGTGTTGCAAAGTGGCGCGCATCGCCCATCTTGCGAGCCATGTCATCGTCTCGGTCCAGCCCTCGCTCGCCACCCCGTCTGCGTTCTCGGAGCATCTGCGCAAGCTCGAGGCGGACAAAGCGCAGAGCATTGTCGCGAAGCAGCAGCCAGAGGTACGCACCACCGCTCTTCCTGTAGCCTGAACCGACCAAAACATTGTAGGTTGTTGCTGTGCAGGAGCATGCAGATCCGCTCCTTTCATGCTTCACACACCTCCGCGCGGGCAGGCTCACCTCGGTCACCACTTCCTCGACCATCCTCATCAAGTCGATCCCGCACCTCTACAAGCTCGCACAGTACCCCGTCGTAATACACGTGTCGGTGCAGCCCTCCTCGTACCCCGACTACTCGGACATCACCTCCATCCGCCAGTGCGGCTTCACATTCCTGCACTCGGAGACGCTGCAGCAGACGCAAGACATTGCATTGAGTGCTCATGCTCTGGCCATCAAGTCTGGCAAGGGCGTCATCCACTTCTTCTGCTCGGGCTCGACGGCGTTTGAGAACAAGGAGATTCGGGAGGAAGACCAGGAATTGGTGCGACGCGTGCTCCATGTACATCGCGCAGCGGACTACCAGAGTTCCAAGTCCGAGGAAACTGGCCTCTATGCAGACCATGGCAGGAAGGCAACCATTTCTTTTGCGCGTAGCCAGGGCCCCAGCGGGAACCTGGCTCCCGCGACCTCGACAGAAAATGGCCAGTCCCTACCAATGTCCGAGCGGAACAGCACACGAGGAGATTCATCATCGGACTCGTCACGGCGTGAATCGAGCACCGCCAGCGGCGTTTCTGCGTCGTCGGCTACGACTGTTGAATCGCTGACTTCTAAACCCGTCTCATCAGAGGATATCTATCGTTTCGCCACCCAGATTTGGACAGACATCCAAGAAGCGACTGGCCGCTCGTATGATGCCTTCTCCTACACCGGCCCGGCTAACGCAGAGGCTGCCATATTCCTCTTTGGTGCAGATGTAGCAGTCTTCGCCACCGAGATTGACACGGTGGATGAGTCAGTCGATTATGCCAATGCGGGCATCATCTCCTTCAGGATGTATCGACCATGGCTAGGTGCTTCTCTTGCTCCCTTGCTTCCCAAATCTATCAAGCGGATAGCTGTTCTGGAGCAGGTCCGCCGCCAGACCACCCGATGGGGACCCCTCCTTTTGGATGTCTTAATGTCTTTCAAGTCGGCTCAAAACTCGCCTCTCGTGGTTGGCTATCAGCTGGGATACATCAACAAGGACACTGTACAGCAAGCGATGCGTGGCATCTTCCAGAACCTCATGAGCGAACAGCCTGTCCAAAATCTTCAAATTGGTAACCTCGATGGCCCAACCAAGCAGAAGTTCAAAGCTGAGCAGCCTAGCTTGGAAAACGCCTACATGAAGATCTTGGACCAAGTGTTCGGCGAGAAGCTCTTGATCGCGAACCAGCTTGGTTCGCAGCATGCCGGCATCTCCAACGAGATTTCCTCCAGCCCAGAGTACGGTTTCGGAGCGCTCATTGCTCGCAAGGTACACCGTCAACGGTTCATCGACGAGGTCCGCACTGCATCAAAGAGCAATGACTTCGTCACCAAAGCTCCTCTCGACTGGCTAGCCAAGTGGGCACTGCATGCTGAAGATGGCAACAAAGCAAACGCACTTGCACAAGAAGTCATCTCTCGTCTTAGCAATGATGGCTGTCCTGCGGCCAACCAGCTACTATCGTCTAAGAAGCTCTTCTACCGCGAGTCACCGTGGTTAATAGGTTCAGATGCATGGGCATACGACCTGGGCAACTCTGGGATCCACCATGTCCTTGCTTCGGGCGAAAACATCAATATGCTCATCATTGACTCTACGCCATACTCCGAGCGAACTGCGGCTGATGTTACAAGACGGAAGAAAGACATTGGTCTATATGCTATGAACTTCGGTAACGCCTATGTGGCTTCCGTGGCAGTCTACAGCTCCTACACTCAGGTCCTCGAAGCCATGATCGAAGCCGACAAGTTCGACGGTCCTTCGATTGTTCTTGCTTACCTTCCCTACGAAAAGGAGACGGACTCACCTTTGACTGTCTTGCAGGAGACCAAGAAGGCGGTCGATGTAGGCTACTGGCCGCTTTACCGATGGGACCCGCGAGGCGATGAGAAGGGCGAGCCCAACTTCCAACTCGACTCGGAACGTATAAAGAAGGAATTGGAAGAGTTTTTGGCGCGCGACAATTACCTCTCGCAACTCATGAAGAGACACCCCGAATTTTCGGCTAACCTCTCTGGTTCCTACGGCACTGAAGTACGACAACTTCAGAAGCGCAAGGCCAAGGACGCGTATAGCAAGCTTCTCGAAGGTCTTGCTGGTGATCCAATGACTGTCCTTTTCGCTTCCGACAATGGCAATGCTGAGAACCTTGCCAAACGTCTGGCTAGGAGAGGAAAAGCACGGGGTCTCAAGACAATTTGCATGGCCATGGACGACTACCCTCTCGAGGACCTTTCTGGCGAGCAAAACGTGGTCTTCATTACCAGTACCGCCGGGCAGGGCGAGTTCCCTCAAAATGGACGCACATTCTGGGAAACCGTCAAGGACTCTACCGATCTCGATTTAGCCACGGTTAACTTCGCCGTTTTCGCCCTCGGTGACAGCCACTACTGGCCTCGCAAAGAGGACAAGGTCTACTATAACAAGCCCGGAAAGGATCTTCACGCTCGCTTGGCCACGCTTGGAGGCAAGCCATTGACCGACTGCGGTCTTGGAGACGACCAGGATCCCGATGCTTACCAGACTGGTTATGCCGAGTGGGAGCCCAAGCTTTGGCAAGCACTTGGTGTTGACAACGTTGAAGGGTTGCCCGACGAGCCACCGCCACTTACCAATGAAGACATTAAGGCTGCATCCAACTACCTCCGTGGTACCATCGAAGAGGGTCTGCAGGATACTTCCACTGGGGCCATCTCGGCAGCCGATCAGCAGCTCACCAAATTCCACGGCACGTACATGCAAGACGACCGTGACCTTCGCGATGAGCGCAAGGCACAAGGTCTTGAGCCAGCGTACTCTTTCATGATTCGATGTCGGCTTCCTGGCGGTGTTGCAACGCCAAAGCAGTGGCTCCAGATGGACGAGATTAGCACCAAGCTCGGGAACGAGACAATGAAGCTTACCACTCGTCAGACATTCCAGTTCCACGGCGTCGTCAAGACTAAGCTCAAGCCCGCCATGCAGGCCATCAACAAGGCTCTTATGACGACAATTGCGGCTTGTGGTGATGTCAACCGTAACGTCATGTGCTCTTCGCTCCCCGAACACTCCTCCTTCCATTCTCAAGTCCACGCTGTATCGAAGAAGATTAGCGACCACCTACTGCCATCGACCACTGCCTACCACGAGATCTGGCTCGAGGACGACGAGACGAAGCAGAAGCGCAAGATCGCTGGTGAAGCTGTACAGGATTACGAGCCGCTTTACGGCCCTGTATACTTGCCGCGCAAGTTCAAAATCACCATCGCTATTCCTCCGCACAACGACACCGACGTCTACGCTCACGACATCGGTCTCATCGCTATTAAGGGTGCCAACGGCACCCTTGAAGGTTTCAACGTCCTTGCTGGCGGTGGTATGGGTGTGACGCACAACAACAAGAAGACGTATCCGCGAACTGGCAGCATGCTCGGCTACGTACCCGCAGATCAGACACACATTGTTTGCGAGAAGATCATGCTCGTCCAGCGCGACAACGGTGACCGCAAGAACCGCAAGCACGCCCGTCTGAAGTACACGATTGATGACATGGGCGTCGACGTCTTCCGCAGCAAGGTGGAAGAGCTATGGGGCGAGCAATTTGCTGACCCCAAGCCCTTCAAATTCGACTCTAACATTGATACGTTTGGTTGGCAGAAGGACGAAAATGGCCTCAACCACTTCACCTTCTTCATCGAGAACGGCCGTATCGAGGACACGCCTGACTTCCCCATGAAGTCTGGTCTTGTTGAGGTGGCTAAGGTGCACAAGGGCGAGTTCAGGCTTACTGGTAACCAGCACCTCATCCTGTCCAACGTCAAAGACGAGGACCTCGACAGCATGAAGGGGTTGCTGAAGAAGTACAACCTTGACAATACCAACTTCTCCGGCCTGCGCCTTAGCAGTTCCGCCTGTGTCGCGTTCCCGACCTGCGGCCTCGCGATGGCGGAGTCGGAGCGCTACCTACCCGAACTCATCTCCAAGCTCGAGGGCACGCTCGAAGAGGCTGGTCTGCGGCAAGACTCTATTGTCATGCGTATGACTGGTTGCCCCAACGGTTGCGCGCGGCCATGGCTCGCTGAAGTCGCCTTCGTCGGCAAAGCCTATGGCGCGTACAACATGTACCTCGGTGGCGGATACCACGGCCAGCGACTGAACAAGCTGTACAGGAGCTCCATCAAGGATGATGAGATTCTCGACATCATGAAGCCAATGATCAAACACTATGCCGCGGAGCGGGAGGAGGGAGAGCGGTTTGGCGACTTCGTCATCAGGAGAGGATATATCCAGGCGACGACACATGGCACGAACTTCCACGATAATGTAAGTTGCACCATTCCCTAAAGCGATCACACATGTACGCTAACATTGAATATAGACGGCGGAACAGGAATCAGACGAAGAGTAGAGACTGATGTTTTTCGGGCGCTGACACCTGTTCATTGTGTTCGATGTAAATATGGTTTGAGAATTTGGTTGGATAACGGCTTTATGAGTGGCAGTCCTGCATTATTTTTACGGCGTTGATCGGCCCATTATCGAAATGCCATTTTACCATTTCGCGAAGTAGTACGCGCGTTCTTGGCAGATCGGGACGTGTCGCTCTTATGCTCTAATCGCTTCAAGAGATGGGCTGACCGGTGATAGCTGAACATTCACCAAGCGGCTCACATGGATGTGATTTGTTGAATAAGTAGTGAGGGTGTGGCTTGCGGGTTAGTATGTCGATTAATTTTGAGGGTTAATTACTGTTTAAGTCTCTTTAACGTGATTATCTCACAGCATTACTCGCGCGTGTAAAGGGATAGTACTAGCACTAACTTATCTATTTGTTGTTACTTTACTATCTTCTATTCTAGTAGTTGTACGTTAATCTGCCTTCTTCAAGACTACCCTCCGGCCGAGTAGTTCTATTCTAACGGCGCTGTCTTAACCGATGTATAAAAAGGTTCTATCTAACAGCTGACTCGTATATGTGGCTGGATCGCCCCAGTTTTAGGTCGTATATGCCTGTTCTGCAAACCCTTCTACCGCACCCTCTTCCTTTCTGTCTAGTCGAATATACCACACCTCCTTCTCGCTCCCTCTAGAATCCGGATTGCTCGGATACAGCCTAGCGCTCGCGTTAGTTGCATCTAAGCCATACATCGCTGCCAAAGCCGGTACGGTAGCTACACCAGGACCGTCATCAAGCGCGAGGGTTACAGTACTGCTGCCGTCAGCGGCGGCACGATACGTACCCGTATACTTCGCAAACGCCTAGGTCCGGGCTTCCTCGTCCGCATGCTCAACCAGCGGCTTCGCGACAAATAGCAGCAAACGTCGTACTACGGCCGCTGCCCCACTGCCAGCTGCATATATGGTCAGCGCCATGTTATACCCCCGGCACCAAAACGGCGTGACTCGCATATCCTGCCACTCCCCCCGCTTTGGTATATAGATCGATTGGGCGAGGCGCTGTGACGGCGAGATCAGTCGGTCGAAGGATATCCCACGGTGCATCTACGAGCTGATGGAGCGAAGGAAGCAGTGACGACGGCTGAAGCCATTTGCGGCCTTTGCTGGAGAGAGCAGCTTGTGTGACTGGAGGGCTTCCAGGAACAGAAGCATATCGTTGCGCGTACTCCAGAGGCCTCCGGAAGGGTTAATGTTGGCGAACGGGGCTGCGAATGATAGCGCCACTCTCGCTGGCCGGGGTATCAAACGAGGAATTGCGGCTCGAAAATGAGGTCCTGGATAATCTGCACGTACGGTTTCGCGTGGACGTGCTCGAGTGCCATGCCGAGCAGGTTGTACGCGACGTTTGCGTACAGCGGCCCCGAATGCGGGGAAAGTGGGAGATACGCGGGAGTGGTGGAACATGGCGGTTACCTGGGGTCTCGAACATACTTCTCCTCCTGGATAAACATCGCAGCCAGGGAGATGGTGAAGGACGTTTGGCAGACCGAGTGAGTTGTGGGGGAAGAAATCCTGGTGTGAGCGCTAGGTCGCCCACATAACCCTCCTTATGGTCAGCCCCAATGCGTGCCTAGTGCCAGCTTGCCTTGCTACGTACGAATCTTCCTGATCCAATCGTGTGCCCCGCTAATGCGGCGATAGTAACATCCGCGTATGCTTTCATCCAGGCCTGGTACAAACTTTGTAATGCTGTCCTCCCGGCCGATCTGTGTGCCTGGGAGCGGTACGGCGAGCACCGTAAACAGTTTCGTCACGCTCCCGGTTCGCGTTCGGGTATGGTAGAGAGTTACACTTCCGTGATTACCGGCGCGGTGCGCGTACTGGAAGATAGCCCTCTCTAGCCGGTGATATACGTGCGCGAGGGAATCGTGCTAGTAGAAATTAATAGATTTAATAAAGTAATTATGTTATAATTATAGTCTAAACATAGGAAATATAGTTAATTATAAAAAAGTATATATAAAATTTTTTTATATATATAGATTTATTTATACTACTAGTAAATAGGTTAAAATTATATTAAAATTAATATTAAGGTATACACATACTCCTCCTTTTTTAAAACCCCTTTTAGTTGTCCTGAGCCACTACAGCCACACTATTTGTTCGATTAATATACAAATATATATATTAAAATTAAATTAGTTTAAAAAGATTTTAATCTAATTATATTATTAATTTAATCTTTTAATATTTATATAGATTAAAGTTAAATTAAACTTATATAAACTATAATTTAAATTAAATTATAAAATTTATATTTAAATTTTTTAATTAAAATATATATTATAGTTAATTATTATAGGTTATTATAGTTTATATAATAAATAATTATATTTATATTATACTAGCTAATAAATATTATTATAATATATAAACTATATTTTTAGCCTTATTTTTATAAAATAGAGATTATATTTATTATTAATATTTTTAATTTTATTTATATAGGTAGTGTCGTATTTAATAGTATTTAATATTTTTATTTATAATTATAAATTCTTTCTTACTAATAATATAATATTAAATATACTTATATACTAGTTTAATTATATAGCCTACGTAAACGTATAAAAAAAATATTTTTATATATAAGTTTTCTAGATCTTTTAAATATTAACTGTTTAGTACTATTCGTTATTAAAAACTTTAATATTATTTACTAATTACTTTATAAACTTTATACTTATATTAATTATATTTTTACTTTTATTACTACTATTATTTTTATTTTTACTATATTTTTTATACTATAAAGTATTTATTATATTTATAAAATATTTATTTTATATATTAACTATATTATAAACTATATAATATATTATTTTTATATTTTCTACTACTGGTAGTATTAAATTTTTTTATATATTTATTAATATTATTACTACTATTACTACTATTATTAATTTAATATTTATAATAAAGGTATACACATACTCCTCCTTTTTTAAAACCCCTTTTAGTCGCCCCGAGCTACCACAGCCACACTATTTGTTCGATTAGTATATAAATATATAATAATTTAATTAACTTATTTAATTTATTAAACTTAAAGTAGTATTTATTATTAAATATAACTATTTTTTTACGTTTATCTATAGGAGCTATATTAATTTTATATACGCTACGCCCTTACTTAATATAATAATAAGTAAAAATAAAAGTACTATAATCTAGGGCCTATTAAATATAAAATTTCTTAAATTTTAAGACTAGTAAAGTGATAACTTAAATTAATAACTTATTAGACTATAATAGTAATAACGGTAGGATAATAACTATAAAATAATAATAGTTTATTATAAATAAAATTATAGAAACTATATATAGCGCGTGTAATATATAGTACGTTTAAAATAGTAAGTATAATAGTTTTTTTTCTTTTTTATAAATACTATATCACAAAAAGTTTTTTTTTAAACTTTTACTTATATATAATTATACTATTAAAGATAGTATAAATCGTATTTTTATTTTATATTTTTAATATAACGTTCTATTTATATAGAAGGTCTAGAGTTTTAAATAAAAAACTAGCAGTTATAAGATATACAAAACGAGTATAGAATAAGTGTAAAAAAAATATAAAAAAAACGTAAAATAAATATATAAATAACCTATACTATTTATTTTTATTATTATCCTTTTATCTTATACGCCTTTTATATACTTTTTATTAGTTTTATATATTTATATCTTATTATATACTATTAGGTATAATTTAGTATAGTATTATATATTTATATTATTTCTAATCGTTCCTACTCTAATATTTTTATAGAATTACTAGTATATAAACTATATACTTACTTAATTATATATATATTATAACTATTAGTAATTTTTTTACTCTATCTTCTTCTTTAAGCGTAAAACGCGCTTAATTTACTTCTTTTTCTTTTTATTTTTAAACTTTAGCTTTTTTATTTTTACGTAAATATCCTTATCTACTATATATTTATCCCTATTTACGTAGTTATTACTTATACTATCCTCAAATTTATCGTATGTATTATCTATTATAATAAATTATTTATTATTATAAAGTTATTACTATTTTTATCTCTATTTTTGCGTAAAGAGTCTAATTAATATATTATATAGTTATTTTTTAGTATAGATATTTTAGTAATTATATTTTATATTTCTATATTTTTACTTAACTTATAAAAGCTAGTTTTAAAATTTTTTATTTTTCTTTACTACTAGATACTATTTAATTTTACTACTCTTTATTTCGCGTATTTTACGGGTAAGTCTATTAATAGTAAATTAAAATTATAGTTTATAGTAGGTCTCTTTTATAATAATAGTATTACCTCACTATTTTTTAATATAAATTATTTAGGTGTTAGTATAAGTATTATTAGATTTTTTAATCCTATATATACTATTAGTAATAATATATAATACTAACGTTTTATATATACGTACTACTATAATTATTTAAAAAACTATTATTATTTTTTAATTATTAGATTTATCCGCTGTATATATCTATATTATATTTTTTTTAAAATATTTCTTTATATTAAGCGTATACGTATTATTTAATATTATTTTTATATACTATTAATAATAGTCTAAGTTAGCTTTATTACGTATATACTAATTTGAGTTTTTTTTAGTTAAGATATTCTATAGTAGTTACTAATAAGTTTAATCTAAAAGTCTATTAAGTAAGGGTATAGATTACTTATAAAGTTATTAATTATAATTAAGAGAGTATCTCACTATTACCTATAGGTATTAATTTAGTAAAATATATAAATATATTACTATTTTACTAACTTTTTAGTTTATTAAAATTAACAATATTAACGTTATCTTATAATAATATTTTATAGTTTAGTTTTACTTATATTATTTTTATATATTTTTAGTACTATATATACTAAGATTTTATTAAATAAAATAAGGTAGAATAGAATACAGACTATAGTATTATTAATATAAATATTAATAACTTTAATATTTTAGTATTTTATAAACTTTAGATTATTAGTACGTAACGTATTATTATATAAAATATTAAAAAATTCTGTTTCTAACTACTTACTAGGACTAGAAAGAGCTACTTTTTTAATACTAATATTTCTAACGCTACTTTACTTAAATATAAATATAAAAGCTTAGGTATTAAAATTACTAAAATTATAGTAAATAGTACTAGCTAAAAAGTATAGCGTATTACCTATCTTTTTTATTTTATTTTTATTACTTTTCTTCTTTCCTCCTTTATACAAAATACTAGCTTAGATAATACTTTTTTTTTATAATTATATTTAATAATTTTATTTTTACTGGTAAGTATCTATACCTACTTACCTATACTTATAATATTTAATATAACCTACTTACGCGTCTTATTAATTACTAAATTAATTATTTTATCTATATATATCTTCTTAGCCTTTTTAGATATTAGAAGCTTATATTATAGTTTTTATATATCTTTCGGTTCTCTTAATATACGCTATTATTTAACTTTTATTTTAGTTTTACTAAGCCTAAAAAGTATAATTATCTATCTTTTTAGTATTTAATTATTAGTCCTTTCTAAATATTTTATAATAGTTTTAGGGTTAAAAGCTAGTTAAATAGATAGAATTTTAGTTATATTAATTAGTATATTTTTTTTATTACTAGCTATAGGGCTGCGCTTCTTTATTAGTATATTTTTTTATATATTTTTATTATAGGCTTCGTTACGAAGCTGTACGGTAAGATAGAGTATAAAATATATAATTTAAAATAAAATTATTTTAAAGTAAAACGTATTAATAATGTAGTATAGTTAAAAAGTTTTATATTATTAGTATTATTATTATATAAATAGGTGTAGTTAAACGGACACACTAACTAATAGTATAAGTTTAGTAGAAGATAATTTACTAGTAAATATAAGTATCTATATATATAGCCTTTTATATATATATATTTATAACTACGTATACGGTATTTTATAAGTCTCTTATATAAAAAAAATAGCTAAAGATAATAGTTCTTTATAATATCTATATAAAAGTAATACAGTATTATTTAGTATAGTAATAGTAGTAAGTATTTATAAAGTACTAATACCCCTTTAAATTATAAAGACATACATATACTGCTCCTTTTTTAAAACTCCTTTTAGTTACTCTAAGCTACTACAGCCACACTATTTGTTCGATTAATATATAAGTATAAAATATATACCCTTTTAAAACTAATATAATATTAATATCTATAAGCCTAAATAGTAATCTTAGTATTAAAGTAAACATATTTATATTTTTAATATAGTTTTAGTGTACTATAATATTAAAAGTGTTTATTATAAAGAATTACTTAATATACCCATAACCGTTTTTACGTCATATTACGCCTTTTTAGATTTTTTTTTATATATTTAGAAATTTTTCCATACTTTTAATAGTAAATATAATTCTAAATATATATCTATATTAATTAAATAAAAGGGTATGGCTGTAGTGGCTCGAGGCGACTAAATAGAGTATTTAAAAAAAAAAGAACTATATATATACTTTTATACTTAATATATTAAAAAAGTTAAGTAAGGCTAAATTAAAAAAAGTATAGTACTATACTAAAAATTAATATACTAGCGTACTTACCGCGCCCCCCTAAAAAATATTAATTTAAAAAATCTAGTATTAAAACTATATTTTGTAGAAAAAAATATACGTAAAGTATATATCTCTCCTCTATTTTCTCTTTTAGTTAATATAGCTAAACGTTTATTAAAAAAAATACCTTCTAAAATATTATTCTTTAAAATATTATTTTTTAAAAGTCCTACTTTTCCTTTTACTTTTACTCTTTTCTCGGCAGATACTATACTTATTTAAATTAATTTTAATACGCTAATTACGCTAACTCTTATTATATTAAATATATAAGCTATCTCTACTATATTCTACTTGTAGAATAATAAAGTCTAATAATAAAAAATTCTTTATAATACTACTAAGTATCCTATACGTAAAGTAATTATCTAGTTTTATAAAAGTACTATTTATTAATTTTACGTAATATTAAATAATTAGTATAATAAAACAGACGGTATAGTAACTTTATTAATAATAAATATAATATAATTTAAAGATTTAGAGTTAGTAGTACTAGCTAATATAAGAATAATAGTATTAGTAAAAGTAAATAAAAAAGCCGAAGTAGGCGTAGTACTATACTAGCTATAAAATATAAAAATAAAAACGGTGCGTTAATATAGCGTTTATAATAAAAATATATAGTTTAGAGAGTATAGCGTAGCTATATAAAGTACTACTAGGCATACTAATAGTAAAAGTAATAACGTCTTAAATATAAAACTTCTATAGAGATACTAAAAGTAATTAATATTTAAAAGTATTAGGGGGGCCTATATATAATTTCTTTAATACGTAGACTTGATAGTCGTATAGAGTGTACTTAGTATCGCGTTCTTATTATAGGTAAGAAAGAAAATATAATTATAAATAAATAAGTTAATTATTATTAAACGCAATACCAGCTTTATAAGTAGAGTAAAAAGTAATAATAATAAATATAATCTCTATTTTATTATGTAAAAATAAAGTTACAAAAGTAACTAATAGGTTATAATAGTAGTTATTAGTTAAAATTCTAAAAAAAATAATAATATTATATAATTAATTTTACTATTATAATAATATCTAAACGTTCCATATTAGGTAAGTTAAAATATATAGGTTAAACTAAGAGAACGTAGACGTTTTAGTAATTTATTTTTATTATATATTAAATTAAATATATACTATTACGTTTTAAATATTTATACGATACTACTACTATACTTATTTTTTAATACTAGTTCTTTTAAATTTTATAGCTATTTTACTTCTATTATAAAAGTTATTACTAGTTTACTTTTAAATTTAATGTAATAATATAATTATTAAAAATAAGTTAATAAAATATAGGCTAGTCTATAGGTAAAGTATATTATTAGAATATATATACTTTTACTATATATATACTTATATAAAAATTAAGTAATAGGTGTAGCTGTAGTGGCTGTAAAGGCAACTAAAAGAGGTTTTAAACTACGAGGAGTATGTGTATACTTTTATACTTAATGTGCCGAAAAAAGTATAGTTTTAATATATATACGGGTATAAAAAGGCGTATAAAAAGGAATATAATAAAAGTGCTATACTAAGACTAACTAAGTTAGTAATTATACTAGGTAGTTAGAGCTAGTATATAGCTAGTAATAATATATACGCTTTTATAAAAAAGAGTTTTAATAAAGGGGGTAATAAAGTCAGGTAAGAATACTATATTAGAAGTATATTATATTTGTATATTAATCGAACAAATAGTGTGGCTGTGGTGGCTGTGTAGGCAACCAAAAGGGGTTTCAAAAAAGGAGGAGAAGTATATTATAACATAGGTTATAATACTCTTATACGTGTTATCTCTTTTATACTAGGTTTATTATTATAAGTTACCTTATTATTATAACTAGAAAAATTTTAAAATAAGTATTTCACTTACGTACTATTACGGAGAGTATTAGTAATAGTTAACTAATACTAGAACTATTTTTATTTAACTTTTATATTAAATTTAATTCTATTTAAAGTAAAATAAAACTAAAACTTTTCCTATTTATCTAAAACTAAATAAAATTAAAAATATTAAGACTACTCTAAACTATATTAATAACGTTTAAATAATAATTTCTTTATAATATCTATATAATTAGATATATATTTTTACTTAGCTATACTAGAAAATAGGAGAAGTATTTTATATTAATATTTTAGGCCGGCACTTATTTGTTTAGTTATTATTATCCTTCTTATTAAACTGTCCCTTTATTAATAGTAAGTTAGTTATATAACTATTAGAACCTTAGCTCTAGCAGCTATTTAATAGTTACTTTTAAAGTTATAAAAATATAACTAACTACGCCGTTTACTAGTTAACTTATAATACTTTAAGTATTATTATTTATTATTTATTACTCCCTATTTTTTATAAGCTTCTATAACCCTAAATACACTAACTCTATATAGTTAGTTTTTTAGTTATTTTTTGCCCTTCGCGCTCCGCGCTTAGTACTTAGAATAAAAATAACTTTTTTTATACTAATATACCGCGCAGAACCTCCCGTATTTAAAATCTAACTATTAGCTTATATAAAAACTTCTAGTCCTTTTTTAATAATAATAATAAATTATTATTAACTTAGTTTTTAATTCCTTAAAACTTATAAAGCTATTTTAGTAGATTTTACTTATTTTTTACTATTTTTAGGTATTATTACGCTATCTACTATAGCTTAAC
Source organism: Pleoardoris graminearum (assembly GCA_030770415.1). Taxonomy (NCBI): domain Eukaryota; kingdom Fungi; phylum Ascomycota; class Dothideomycetes; order Pleosporales; family Didymosphaeriaceae; genus Pleoardoris; species Pleoardoris graminearum. Next base: position 86,553 of record JASEKS010000354.1, read on the forward strand.
TAAATAAAGCGCTTATATAATATTAATATATAAAACCCTTTCTTCCTTTTAGTATAACTAAGTATAAATAGAATTCTAATAGTCTAAATACTATAAAGTAATTATTTTTTAAATATTTTTAATATACGTCTTAGCGGCGGTCTTATAATTATTAATTTTATTTAGTTTACTTAAGTAAATAGAATAAGCTTTCTACTTAATTTTATTCTTAGTAGAATTAAATTTAATATAAAAATTAAGTATTAGTACTTCTATTTTTAGTTAGTTATCGCTATAGCCTACCCGCGATAGTATATATATAAAATATTTATTTTAAATAATTTTTTCTAGCTATTGCAATAATAAGGTAACTTATAATAGTAAAAATAATTATAAAGAAGGTAATACGTATAAAGTAGCTATAATCTATTTTATAATATACTATTTCTAATATAGTATTTTTATTAAACTTTATTATTTTTTTTATTAGTTTTTTTTTTATTAAAAGCGTACGTGCTACTATTAGCTATATGTAACTAGTAGCTTAATTAGTCTTAGCACAGCGCTTTTATTATTTTTTTTATACGCCTCCTCGTACCCGTATATATAGTAAAAGTATATATATTCTTATACTATTACTTTACTTTTAGGCTACCTTACGTCCTTTTTAACTTACTTTTAATAATTATTAATATTTTATAAGTACTATACTTAACTAATGTATAGTAAATCATATAATAAAATCTAGAAGTAGTTAGTAAGTAATATTTTTTAAAATAGTATTATAAACTATAAAAAGCTATAAACTAAGTTAAAAAGAAATAGTTATTAAACCACGATTAAGAGTTTATATATAAGCTAATAGTTAGAATTTAGATACAAATGGTTCTATATAGAGTACTAGTATAAGAAAAGTTATTTTATATATAGAGTGCGAAGAACGCTTAAAACAATTATAATATAAAATTAAAATATTTAAAAGTACAGAATTATATAAAAAATAAATAGTAATAATTAATAAATTATAATATGTAGAGTGTTATCTATATTATAATATTAAGTTTAGTATAGTAAGTTATATGTTTATAATTTTAAAAGTAACTATTAAATAGTTATTAAAGTTAAGCTATTAATAATTATATAACTAACTTATTAAGAAAACGGATAGTTTAATAAAAATAATAATAATAACTAAATAAATAAGTAGTAATCCTTTTAGTATAGTTAAAAATATTATAATTATTTAATAAAATTAATAGCTATTTACTTATATTTATATATATAATTTATAGTATCTATAGTAAAATTCTTAAAATTAATTATTATTATAGCTATATAAATTAATAAAAGTTACTTATTGTAGATAGAGTTCACGTATAATCTATTTTAAAAAAAGTATAGCTTATAATTATTATAATTATTATTAATACCTATAAGTTACTAATAAAAATAAATTTTATAATACAGGAAGGTAACAAAGAAAAGCGTAATTAAAAAAGATATCTTTTTAAAATAATATAACTTTATAATTAGTAAGCTAAAAAATACAAGAAAAATACTGTCTTAAAGAGAAAGACTAGAAAATTCTATTTACCCTACTAGTAGCTGCTTACTAAGGGGTTTAGGGGTAGTAAAAAATTAGTAAATATAGAGAATTTTTAGGATTCGACTTTAAGTTAGTATAACTTTTTATTTAAGGTATAAAATTAGTTTATTTTTATATATAGTATAATAGATACTCTATTATATTAATATCTATATTATCTATATAGTTTAATATATTAATTATATATTTATATATATTTGTATACTAATCAAACAAATAGTGTAGCTATAGTGGCTCGAGGCGACTAAAAGGGGTTTTAAAAAAGGAGGAGTATATATATGCCTTTATTATTAAGCATGATATTAATTATATAATTATTAATAAAAGTTAGATTTTTATATTTCTAATAATAAACTAGTAAATAAAGATATTCCTAGTACTTAGTATAGTAGCCTTTAGTTTCTATAATTACCTTATAATAGTTAGGGAAGAATAAAATAGAGTTATTAATAACTTTCTCTTTCTAGAGTTATTACCGTAATATTATACAACTCTAGACTAGCTATTTAAACTTTTACTATATTACGTGATTAACTAACTCTTAACGAGCTTCTTATATAGTAACTATAATAACTGTTTTACTAGTATTAATAACCTATAATCTTTTTAACAGTAATTACAGCTACTGTTTATAGAATTTTTTAATTTTTTATAATAACTATTAACTCCATAATAGTAAGTTTCTATATAACTACCTTATAGTGCTATAGTATACCTTTCTTTTATTATTTATTATCTACTCTACTTTTATACGTATATATATTCCCGCGCCTAGATAATTTTAATTGTTTTAATAAGCTTCTTTTACTATAGCTATACTTTTTAATTTCGCGCTATTTTAAGGAATTTTTTCTTTTTTTCTCTTAAGGTATTACTACTCTCTACCCTTTATAAGGGAGTATAACCTTTCTATTACTATTCTTTTACAAATTTTACTATATTTTTATATAAGTATAATTAAACTTTATTTTTATAGATATTATTAAGGTTAAGAATTACGTTTTACTTAAGTAAGAAGAGGTGTATTAAAATTAAGTTAGTATTAAAAACGTTAACTAAAAAATCTAGTTTATTAAGTAGACCGGCCTTTTATACTACGTTAAAATAAAAATTAGAATAGTTTTTAACGTAATTTAACTAGTTATTATAATTAGTAAAAGCTTATACTATACGCTATAGGTTATGTAACTTAATTATTAAATACTAAAACGCTAGTATTATAAATATAATAAAAATTTCTAAACTTTATATATAGTATTTATAAAAAGGAGAAGAAACTAATATATACACTATTTTAAACGTACTATATACAGTCTATAGTTCTATTTAAAATAATAACTTATAAATACTCTATTACTATTCTCTAGTTATTATCCTACTATTATTATAAGTATTATAGCTACCGCCTAATAAGTCGTCTATTAAGTTATTATTTTACTAACTATAACGAAATTCTAAAAAATTTATATTTAATAAGCCCTAGTTAGAGCGCCTCTGTTCTATCTATTTATATTAAATAAGAACGTAGTATATACTAAGTTAATACAGCTTCCACGGATAAACGTAAAGAAATAGTTATTAATAACCTCTTATAGTGTATTTTTTTTACTTCTCTATAATAGCTCTTTTAATGGCTTCTATACTATTTAAATTTAATTCTACACTTAAATTAGCCTTTTTATTATTAATTACCCTAGATTTTAAATAACTATATATATTTTTTATAGGGACTATATTAGGACTATAGGCTAGATAAGAATAAAGTTTTATTATATTATTTTTAAACTACGTTAAAACGTTTCTGGTTTTATAAATAGGGACGTTATCTTATTAAAATTACTAACCTAAAATAATATTAATATAAAGATTATAACTATAATATAATATAATATATATATATATTATTATATTAATAAAAAAAGGGGTTAAAAAACTTTATATCACTTACCCCTTTTTATAAGTAGTTTAACTCTAAGAATTAGGACTTTATAAATATTGTCCTTACTAGTATAAGAAATAAAAGAATAAAGTATTTTAATAAATACTAAATTACTTTTATCTTCTAACTAAATAGCAATCTAAACTTAGAATGTTATATTATAACCTATAAAATAATTAATATAATTAATATTAAAATACTAAAACTATAACTTAAAAATATATAAAAAGGTATATATATTAATAATTTAAAAAGTTAAAATAACTTACTTTATAATAAGCTATCAGCTAGTTCTTTTCAAACTCTCTTATTACCTCATTTATTATAAAACTTTTTTTTAATTTTACCCCTTTATGTTCCTGACTTATTAGAAAATATTATATTTTTTAAATTTAAATTTTTAATATTATTTATAGTCTCTTTAGCGTATTATAAACTTTTTTTTAGCGTTTTCTTTATTAATTATAGGTTTTTTTTTTCCTATTTTAATGCTATAATCCTCCTCTTCTAATAGTCTTTATAATAATCTTTTTAAGATATTTAGACTATTTTCTATTAATAGGCTTTTATTTTTATTTTTAGGACTTTTAGTTAAGTCCCTATTAATAACTCTTTTTTTTTTTAGTTAACCTTTTTACTCTATTTTGTTTAACGTTTTTTATATTATTATTTTTATTATTTTTATCTTTAATACGCCTTATAGCGCTATAAATAGTATTAAGTAATTTATTTAAAGTAGTAGTAATTAAAAAGAGTAGTGTTATTTACTTTTAAAAGGAGTTTAACTTTATATTTAAGTTTTAAAAATTTTAACTCTATTTTAAGGAAATAGGAGTTTAAGTTTATAAAAGTAAAAACACATTATAATATACTAAAATATTAATAATATATATATATTTATATATTAATCGAACAAATAGTGTGGCTGTAGTGGCTTAGGGTGACCAAAAGGGTTTCAAAAAAGGAGGAGTATGTGTATGCCTTTATACTCGATGTGTCGAAAAATGTATTAATAATATATTACGTAAGTAGTAATTATAAAAGTAAAACTAAATTTTTATTAATTATATATATCTATTATTATATAATAAATTCTTATTAAAATTTAGAGTACGTAATCTATTCTAGTCTTAAAAGGAAATAGGCAAAATTTTAGTTAAATATATTTACTAACTAAAAAGTTAGAGGAACCGAAAAAAGGTGTTTAAATAATTATTATATTTAGGTAATTTTACTTTATTACGCGTAATTAATAAATAATAAGTAAAATCTTTATAATATTATCTATAACTTTCCCCTTAGAATAGTATTATTTACGTATTTTTAGACTTATTAATTAGTTTTATATTAATTTTTAAAAAGATAAATGTTTTAAATTACGCTTTTTTTTATTACCCCCTATAATACTTTAGAACCTTATAAGGGCTATTAATAAAAAAGTTATTATTAATATTATAAAACGAGATCTAGTTATATATAATTAGTACGTATACTACTATTATAAAATTATTTATTTATAGTATAGGTAAGTATAAAGGTATATATATACACCTCCTTTTTTAAAACCCCTTTTAATTGCCCTAAGCTACCACAGCCACACTATTTGTTCGATTAGTATATAAATATATAATAATAATAATAATAATAATAATAATAATAATAATAATAATAATAATAATAATAATAATAATAACAATAATAATAATAATAATAATAATAATAATAATAATAATAATAATAATAATAATAATAATAATAATAATAATAATAATAATAATAATAATAATAATAATAATAATAATAATAAT
>JASEKS010000355.1:0-15677 GCA_030770415.1 Pleoardoris graminearum
ATTATATTATATTATATTATATTATATTATATTATATTATATTATATTATATTATATTATATTATATTATATTATATTATATTATATTATATTATAATAGCTAAATAACTATATAAAAATAATACTTATAGTAATTTTACGCGACTAGATTTATTACTATACTAGTAATCATAAAGCTTTTAGTAAAGACTCTTTTACTAATTATTTTTATAATACTTTAGAGTACTGTAATAAGATTTAATTTTTATAAATAACTTATAGGTATTATAGAAAAAATCATAATTATAATAGTTAAAAAATATATATATATATATAAAAAGAGAGTTAGTTAAGCGCATAGAATACTTATAATAGTAACTATTACTAACTTACTAACCTATATAGTTACGAAAGTAATAAACCCTAAAAGTTTTATTATAAATAACTTAAACTATATCTATAAGTAAGAGTAGTAGTTTTTACCTATACTAAAAGACTAAAATAACTTTAACTATACTAAGTTTAAGAATAAAATAGTATAGTATATAAATATAACTAGTTTAGTAGTATAGCTATAAAACGTAAAAAATCTAGTAAAAATAGTATTAGTAATAATACTCTAAAAGCTAGCCTAAAGATAAAAAGAGAAAAAGGTATATATAAGATAGTAATTAATAATAATAGATATAGTAGACAATAAATAAGTATAAAGAAAGGAGAAAGAAAAGTATTATAAAATATATATAACTGTAGGTATAATAATATATATAGGGTAGTAAAAAAAAAGTAATTAAAAAAGATACCTGTTTTAAAATAATATAACTTTATAATTAGTAAGCTAAAAATACGAGAAAAATTGCGTATTAAAGAGAAAGTTTAAGAGATTCTATTTACTCTATTAGGGACTGCTTACTAAGGGATTTAAGAGTAGTAAAAAATTAGTAAATATAGAATATTTTAAAGGCCTACTCTAAGTTAGTATAACTTTTTATTTAAGGTGTAAAATTAGCTTATTTTTATATATAGGAAAATATATACTCTATTATATTAGTATATATATTATTTTTATAGTTTAATATTTTAATTATATAATTATTAATAACACTAAAATTTTTATATTATTAATAATAAACTAGTAAATAATAAATTATTAATACTTAGTATAGTAGTCTTCAGCTTCTATAACTGCCTTATAATAGTTAGGAAAAGATAAAATATAGTTATTAATAACTGTTTATAGTATATTATTCTGCTTTTTTATAATAACTCTTTTAGAGGCCTCTATATTTTATAAACTTAATCTTATACCTATATTAGGCTTTTTATTATTATTTAGCCTAGATTTTAAATAGCTCTAGATATTTTCTATAGGGGCTAAATTAGGACTATAGGCTAGGTAAGGAAAAAATATAATTTTATTATTTTTAAACTAGTTTAAAACGTCTGTTATATTATAAATAGGGGCATTATCTTATTAAAATCACTAATCTAAATTAATATTAATATGAAGTTTTTAATTATAATATAATATAATAATATATATATATATAATTATATTAAAAAAAGAAAAACTAAAAAACCTATTAATTTACTTACCCCTTTTTATCTTCCCATTAACTTTAGGTATAAGGACTTTATTTATATAGTCCTTACTAGTAAAAGAAGTAAAAAAATTAGGTATTTTAATAAATACTAAATTACTTCTACTTTTTAACTAAATTATATTTTAAACTTATTAGGTAAGGTCTCCGCGTATATAATTATTAATATAATTATTATTAAAAAAATTAAAACTATAACCTAAACTTATATAAAAAGTTATATATTTTAATATTTTAAAAAGTTTAAATAACTTACTTTATAATTAGGTAATAGCTAGTTCTTCTCTAATTCTATTATTATCTCTTTTTCTATAATATTATCTATTCTATTATCCCCTTTATATTACTAAGTCATTAGAAAATATTATTTTTTTAAAATATATATTTTGTTATATTTTTTATATTTTTTTTTTTGGATTTTAGTCTTTTTATAACGTTTTTATTAGTTATTATTAGTTTCTTTTTTACTTATATTAATAGAGTAGTTATTCTCTTTTAAAAATGTTTATGAAGAGCTTTTTATAATATTTAGACTATTTTCTATTAATAGGCTTTTATTTTCTGTTTTAGAACTTCTAATTAAGTCTTTATTAATATCTCTTTTATCTCTTAGAGTTAACTTTAAAACTCGGCCTTATTTAATCTTATTTATATAATAATTAATGTTTTTTAATACGTTATATAGTATTATAAATACTCTTTTCTAACAAATTTAAAGTTATAGCAATTAATAAAGGAGAATTATTTATTTTTAAAAGTAGTTAAACTTTAGATTTAAGTTTTAAAAATTTAACACCATTTTAGGAAAATAGGAGTTTAGGTTTATAAAAGTAAAAAGGTATTAGTATATACTATAATATTAATAATATATTACGTAAGTAGTAATTATATAAGTATAGACTAAATTTTTATTATTAATATAATATTATTATTAGATTACTATTTGACTTTAAAAATCTAGTTACGTGACCTACTCTAGGCCTAAAAGGGTATAGTCGAAATTTTAGTTAAGTATATTTACTAACTAAAAAGTTATAGGAGTCTAAAAAAGAGGTTTAAAAAGTTACTTTATTTAGGTAATTTTAATATATTATACGCAATTAATAAGCAGTATAGAGAATACTTATATAATTACCTATTATTTTCTCTTTAACCTAATATTATTTATGTATTTTTAAGCTTATTAGTTAATTTTATATAATTTGTTAAAAACGGTATTATTTTTAAATACTCTTTTTTTTTTACTCGCGTGTAATAGTTTAGATACAAAATATAATAATTTAAGTATAATAAAATAAGTAATTAGTACTAAAAAAAATAAAAAAAGCCTCTATCTTATTATAAAAAACCTATTAATAAGTACTATTATAACCTATTAGACCGGATCCGTTATAGTTAAACTAGGACTTAAATAGTTATAAATACGTAAAGTTATATAAAAAAAAAAGTCTTAAGTTTATAACTATGTAAAAAAAGGCTATTAATACACTAAGCCCAATTAGCCTTATTATACTATATATTTTAACTTTTTCTATATATAAACTTTATTTTAAATTTATAAATATAATACGTATAGAGTTATTAAACTATAAAGAACTAATTTTTTTTAATTACGCTTTTTTGTCCTTTCTATAATATATTAGTAATTAGTACAACGCTATACCTTATTTAATTTAGGTTTACTTTACTTTTTTAATATATTAGGTATAAACTATATATATATTTATATATTATTTAAAGAATATAGTATCGTAATAGTAGTTTAAAATAACTAAAAAAAATTTATAATGGAAAAAAATATATATATAATTATATTTAATATATTAAAAAAGTTAAATAAAATTAGATTAAAAAATTGTATTATACTATAATGTTATTATACTTAGCACGTCCTCTTAAAAAAAGATTAAATTAAAAAAAGTTAGAAGAAATACTATATTAAAAGAAATATATTAATAATAATAACTAATAACTAGTACTATAGCTTATTAATTACTTTTTTTAATATGTTTTTATAAAATAGAAGTTATATTTATTTTTATTACTTTTTACTATACCTATATATATATATAATATAGTATTTAATATTAGACTTAATTATATATATTTGTATACTAATCGAACAAATAGTGTGGCTGTGGTGGCTCGGGGCGACTAAAATAGACTTAATTATAATAGTCGGGTCTAATAGCTTATAATAGCACTTATTAATAGGTTTTTTATAATAAGAAAAGAACTTTTTTTATCTTTTTTTAGTACTATCTATTTATTTATTTTTTATACTTAAACTATTATATATTATTTTATTTACACTTATAGATATTTTATAATACTCCTTTTCTCCTCTCTATACTTATTTACTATCTACTATATATATCCGTTATTATTAATTACTGTCTTATATATAGCTTTCTCTTCTTACTCTTAAGACTAGACCTATATAGTTAATATTACTAGTACTATTCTTAGTAAGTTTTTTATATTTTATAATTATACTACTATTAAAGTAATAGCGTACTATACTACTTTATTCTTAAACTTAGTATAGTTAGGGTTATTTTAATTATTTATTAGAGCTAGAAGCTACTATTTTTATTTATAAATATACTTTAGGTTAATATTAATAATAAAATTTTTAGGCTCTTAAGGTTTTTAAAGTCCTTTACTATTATAATTATATAAATTAGTAATAATTACTATCGCCGTAGCCGTAGCTGTATAGGTATAATATATATTTACCTATTTCTACTATAAAGTTATAGTTTATAGTTATTAGACTTACTATTTATCTTATATCTACTTATCTATAAAAGTAAAGCCTTTTAGCAGTATACTAAAACTTTATAAAAATTATTAGTAAGATAGTCTTTATAGGGGTAAATTTAGTAAAATACTAAACATTACGCTTATTACTTTTATAGAGTCTTTTAGCTATATTATATTATAATATATAACGTATAATATATAATATATATAGTAATATTTATAAAAAAATCTAATATAATTATCTAGCGTAGTAAACTATCTTATTATACTTTTTTTTTATATTTATATATTAATTCAATAAATAGTGTAGCTATAGTAGCTTAGAGCGACTAAAAGGGGTTTTAAAAAAGGAGGAGTATATATATACCTTTATACTTAATATATTAAAAAATTTAGGTAAGACTAAATTAAAAAAGGTATAGCGCCTTACGCTAGTATACTAGCGCGCTTAGTATACCCCCTAAAAAAAACGTTAAATTAATAAAGTCTAGTAGAGCTACTATATTTTTATTTAAAAGATAAATATATAAGTAGTAGTTACTACTACTACCTATATATCTCTCCTCTATTTTCTTTTACAGTTAATACAGCCAAACGTTTAAATAAAAAAAAATATTTACTAATATATCCTTTTTTAAAATATTCTTTTTTAAAACTTCTTTTACTTTTTCTATTTTTATCTTAACTAATACAGTACTCGTTTACGTTAACCTTAATATAACCCTAAATATATAAGCTATCCCTACTATATTCTACCTAGATAGTAATATATAATAAGAAATTCTCCTTAACGCTGCTAAGTATATTATATATAATATAATTACTAGGTTTCCTAAAAATACTATTTATTAATTCTACGCAATATTAAATAATCGGTATAAAAAAAAACAGTATAGTAACGCTATTAATAGTAGAGACAATAGAATTAAAAAATCTAAGATTAGTTACAGTAGCCTCTATAAAGATAAAAATAATAAAAGTAAAGATAGTAGTACTATACTAGCTATAAAAGATAAAAAAAAGATAGTATATAAATATTAAATTTATAATAGAAATATATAGTCTAAAATATAAGGCGTAGCTATATAAAGTACTACTAAAAGTACTAGTAATAAAAGTAAAAACAGCGTAAGAGTAAGAGTAAAAGTAATAAAAAATCTAGAGTATTTCTATATAGTAGTTAATATTTAAGAGTTTAGGGGGGCCTATATATAATATATATTTTTTCTTTAGTATAGTAATAGGTAGACTAAATATATAGACGGGCGTGCTTAGTATTATAGTAATAGTTATAAATAAAGAAAGATTTATAATTATAAATAAAAATTATTAACTATTATTAAACGCTATACTACTTGTATATAGGCAAAGTAAAAAGCAATAGAAATAAATATAACCTCTATTTTATATAAAAATAAAATTAAAAAAGTGACCAACAGGTTATAATAATAGTTATTAGCCACTTTTTATATCTTTTATATATATAGTCGCGGGGGGCGCTAGCGTATATTAATATTTTATAATATACTAGTAACAGTATAAGCTATTAATATTATATTTTTTTTAAATAGGCGTCCGGTACTAGATTAAAAGATAATACTTACTTATATATTACTATTTTAATTTATTATAACTAAGTATAGCGTTTTCAGTACGCTTATTAATATATAATAGTATATTACGTTTTTTATTATTATATTTAAATAATTATAGAACCGTTTTACAGAAATCCCTATAGTAGTTAATAATTATTTTTTTTAAAATATAAGTACTATGTTAAAAGCGTAGCTTTGTTTAAAAAAAAAAGTGGTTAATATATATATATTTATATATTAATTAAATAAAAAGTGTACCTATAGTAGCTTAAGACAACTAAAAAAGATTTAAGAAAAAATATATATATATATATATTTATACTTAATATATCTAAAAAAAATAGGTTAAAATTATACTAAAAGGAGTATAGTACTATACTAGTACTAGTACGTTTAGCGCGTCCTTTAAAAAAATATTAAGTTAAAAAGTTTAGTATAAATATTATATTCGTTTATAGAGGAGAGATTCGTAGAGTATAATAACTACTATTATATTTATATACTAATTAAACAAATAGTGTAGCTGTAGTAGCTCGGGACAACTAAAAGGGGTTTTAAAAAATAACTACTACTATTTATATATTTCTCCTCTATCTCTTTTATAGTTAATATAGTTAAACGTTTATTAAATAAAGAAAAAAAATACTTACTATAATATTATTCTTTAAGATTATTTTAATTTTTATATTTATTTTACCGGATACTATCTTTATCTAAATTAATTTTTATATTATAATTTTAAATATATAAGCTATTTTTACTATATCCTATTTACCTAGTAATATATAATAATAAATTCTTTTTAATAATACTAAGTACCCTATATATTTAGTAATTACTTAATTACTTTTTAAATTAAGTATATATTAATACCGGAAAATCCTAAATAATAAAATAGATAGTAAGAAAATAAATAAAATTATAATACCATTAATAGCGTAGGTAATAGAATTTAAAAACCTAGAATTAGTTACACTAGTCTATACTAAAGTAATAGTAATAAAAATAAAACTAGTAGTACTATACTAATTATAAAAAATAGAGAAAAAATAGCGTATGAATATAATATTTATAATAAAGATACGTAGCCTAAGAAGTATAGTATAGTTATATAAAATACTACTAGACGTATTAGTAATAAAGGTAAAGACGTTATAAGCTTAGAGCTTAGAGTCTATAGGGCGATAGGTAAAAGGTAAAGGGTAATAGGCAAGAAATAGCAAAGCCTTTAGTAAGTAGAGATACTAGATAGTTAATATTTAAAGGTTTAGGGGGTATATATATAAGAATATATTCTTTAGTACGTAGGCTAAGTAGTTGGGTACTTAAAATTATAGTTAACTATTTTTATAAGTAAAAATAAATTTATAATTATAATTAAATATATAAATTATTATTAAATGCTATACCATCTATATATATATATAGGTAGAGTAAAAAGTAATAAGAATAAATATAACCCCTATTTTATATAAAAATAAAGTTAAAAAAGTAACTAATAGATTATAATAATAGTTATTAGCGTATTTAATAATACTTAATATTTTTTTTTATAATTATAAATATTTTAACCCCCTTTTGGGTCGCCCCGAGCCACTACAGCCATACTTTTTATTCGATTAATATACAAATATATAAATATTTTCTATTTTATAAAAATAATTATAATAATAAATACTTATATATCTAGTATATATACAAAAAAAATATAGATTTATTATATAATAGCCCCCCTCTAAAACTATTAACTATTAATTACTTTTAGTATTTCTACTTACTAAAGGCTTTACTATTTTTTTTATTTACTATTTTTTTTCTATCGCCCTATAGTCTCTAAGTTTTAAACTTTTTTTTTATATAATAAAGTTACTATTAGTAACTATCTAATTAGAAAAGAAAGTGCTGTATATATTATAGAACTTAATAACTAGCTCTTTAAAGTATTATACTAAACCTAATAAAAAAAATAGTACTAAAATAGATACGTAATAGCTACTTAATAGTACTTAATAATTTTATAGTTTAGTATATTTTATTACCTTATATAGTAACTTATACTTATATATCTACTATTATAACTAATACTAAGTAGGTATTTATAAAAAAAGAGATATAAGGAAATATGTATCTATAATACGTATTATAGTAGTACTTAATAACTAATATATATACTCTTAACGTACCGTAAAATATTATATAGTAATATATATATAAATAATTTACAGCGTACGCTATAAAGCGTATATATACGCTCTACTAAACTTAAATAAAATAAATAAAAAATAATAATAAAGAAGTTAAAGTTATAATAACTAATCTTTTATAACTAGTATAGGGTAACGCAGGTAATACTTATATTATTTTTAGTTTAATACTATATAATAGTATACTTAGTATCTCTAAAAAGTAATATATACTTATAATAGCTATTGCTAAAAGGCTAAAAATATAACTAAAGTATAGATAATAAGACAGAACGCCTTATAGATTAAATAAAAAGCTAGTATTACTAGTACTTTTAGACATCTACTAAATACTTAAAGTATAAGACGGTATATAATAATAGTCTTAAAAAGTCTACTATAAAGACTAATAACTTATAAGGCTTTTATAAATAAATAAGAACTTTATATAAAAGTAGTAAAATAAGTTAAAGACTTTATATAAGGGTAGGCTAAATAACTTTAAATACATCGCAGAGCTGCGGGTATATAATATTATAAAAGTATAGTAAGTAGACGACGCTTATATATTAAAAAAATTTTTAAATTAGAGATAATAGCTATTAGGTATAAAGTAATAAAAATAAATAGCTTAGTACATAACTATATAAAATAGAATATTCTATATTAATTATTTTATTATAATTTTAAAACCTCTAGGTCTCTGTTAAGACTAGAGTTTTAAATTTAAATATTTATATACTAATCGAATAAAAAGTGTAGCTATAGTGGCTCGGGGCGACCAAAAGGGGTTTTAAAAGAGGAGGAGTATGTGTATACCTTTATTTTAAATTTAAAATATTTTTACTTTTACTATTATTTTTATTACTACTATTACTTTTACCGTATTACTTATACGAATAATACTTACTATATTTATAAAATATTTATTTTACTTAGTAACTTTACTATAAACTATATATTATTTTTTTTTTATTTTTTTTAATTATATAATATCTTTATACGCGTATATTAAAGCTGTTTCTAATACTATTAACTTAATAGTTATATCTTTAATCGCTTTTTTTATTAATAATTTAATTAACTTATTTAACTTAGGCTAGTACCTATAATTAATAATAGTTATAACTTAATTATAATAAACTTGTTTATTAGTTACTATTAAACGTATAAGATTAGTTACTATTAAATAAATAAAGTACTAGTACTAGTAAGTATATACTAAAGTTATATATTTATTACTTATAATATAAAAAATATTATAAAAATAGTTTAAATAACTATACTAAGTAAAGCTTTATAATTAATTACTAAGTATACGCTATTAGCGTTAATAAAAAAAATAGTATTAGAGTCTAAATATTTAAAATATAATATTATAATAAATAATATTTTAGTAAAAAAATCTTTTTTTCGTTTAACTATACTATTATTAACTATAAAGAAGAGATAAGTAAACTACTACCTATATATATTTTTTTTAAATATAATATTTATACTAGACTTATTTTTTTATTAAAGTTACGTTTTTAGCGTAGTACTTCTATTTTTTAAAAAAATAATTATTAATTATTATAGGGGTTCCTGTAAAACGGCTTTATAATAATTTAAGTATAATAATAGAAAATATAGTACGTAGTTATATATTAATAGGTGTACTAAAAATAGCTTAGTTATAATAAGTTAAAATAGTAATACATAAGTAAGTATTACCTTTTAACCTAGTACTAAACGCCTATTTATAAAAAAAGAAAAAAAGAGGTAGTATATCTATAGTATACTATAAAGTATTAATATATACGAGCGACCCCACTATTATATATAAAATATATATATATAAGATAATAAAAAAGTATAAAAAATAGCCTACTACGCCGGGCAGCTATATTAAATCTTCTTTTACAAATATTACTATATATACTATAGATTATACGTTATATATTATATTATAATATAACTAAATAGCCCTATAGAGGTAATAAGTATAATATTTAATATTTTACTAAATTTATTTTCGTAAAGACCGCTCTACTAATAATTCTTATAAAATTTTAATATACTACTAAAAGACTCCGCCTTCGTAGGTAAGTAGGTATAAAATAAATAATAGCTATAATAGCTATAGACTATAACTTTATACTAAAAATAAATAAGTGTATACTATACCTATACGGCTGTAGTAATAATAATTATTACTAACCTACGCAGTTACGATAGTAAAAGACCTTAAAAATTTTAAAAATCTTAAAAATCTGGAAAATTTTATTATTATAAATACTAATTTAAATTATGTTTATAAATAAAAAGAGTAGCTTATAACTATACTAAATAACTAAAATAACCCTAACTATATACAGTTTAAAAATAAAATATTATAATATATACCTATAAATATAACAATAAAATAGCTATAAAATATAAAAAACCTAGTACAAAGAGTACTAGTAATAATATTTTAAGAACTAGCTCTAAGGGTAAAAAGAGAACGTATAAGAGCTATATATAAGATAGTAAATATAATAGGTAAATATAAACACAAACGTACTAATAATATATAAAGAGAAAAAAAGAGAGTGTTATAAAATACCTATAAATATAGATAAAATAATATATAATAGTTAAAATATAAAGGAAATAAGTGGATAGTACAAAAAAAAAATCTCTTTCTTATTATAAAAAACCTATTTCTAAGTACTATTATAATATATCAGACCCGACCGTTACGGTTAAGCCTAAAGACTTATTTAACTTAATATTTTATAAAAGACGTACTAAGCGTACTAATATATATACTAGTACTATACTATACTTTTTTTAATATTATATTACTTAGCTTTTATAATATATTAAGTATAGATATATATATATACATTTTATTTTTTAAATTACTTTTAGTTATTCTAAGCTATTATAGGGACACTTTTTATTCGATTAATATAGAAATATATTTAGAGAGTTAAAAATATCGTAATAAAAAAAATAGTGTATAGAAGTTTAATAACTCTATTAATATTTAATATAAAACCTTAATATAATATGTTTTTATATAAATAATTATAAAATATAATATAATTAATATTAGGATAATTATACTCTACTTATACGGAGTAATAGTCCTCTGTAATATTATAGTAAGTAGGAAATAGTATAAAATAATAAATAGTAAATAGTTATATTTTAATATATTCTTCTTCTCTCTTTGCTATTTATATAATAGCTAGATAAAGATTCTACTCGTTAGTATAAATTATATAATTATATAACTATAGCTATATAATCTATATACTCTATATTACTAGTAAATCTATTTAGATTAACTACTCTATATATACTAGTAACTCTTTTTTTTATAGTAATATTATATAAATACTCTATTCTTCTATATTTCTTTTTATATATAGATAAGTAGTTTTTCTTTTTATATAAGTATCCCTCTATCTTAATATATTTTTATATAACTAAATTATAGTCTGTTATTCGCACGTTATATAATAATAAAAAGTAAAATAATATAATATACTACTACTTATTAATTAAAATTATAGTAAACTAAAATAAAAAGTTAATAACTTCGTGCGTTACGTAAAAGTAAAAAAATAAAATTATAGTAAATAGAAGTAAGGAGTTATTATATAATTATTAAAAAGGGCTAGTCTAAAGCTGTATAGAATAATAGTATATTAAAAAAAGTTTTTTCCTCTTTATAATATTTTTTTTTAATTTTTATTTATTATTATTTTTATATATAGTTTTAGACATTATTTTTTTCTTTTTTAACTTTCTAGCTATTTTCATTTATACGCAGTTAACCACTAATAAAATTTTTAAAATAGCTTTAGTTCTATACGAATAGTAGTAATAGTAATTATAATAAATTATAGTTATATCTAGTTATACTTTTATATAGGCTCCTGTACCTAATAGTTAAATTTAGATTATTATTTTTACTAAAATAGCTACTAATAGGGTATTCTTATTAGCCCTTTATATTAATATATATATATATCCCTATATAATTCTTTCCGTATAATAATAATAATATTTTATAAAATAATAAGTATAGAGTATACTAGTTACCTTACTATAATATAAATGTTATTCTACTTAATAATATTATATTTATATATTAATTAAACAAATAGTGTGGCTGTGGTGGCTCGGGGCGACTAAAAGGGGTTTCAAAAAAGGAGGAGTATGTGTATGCCTTTATCTTAATAATATTAACTTAACTCTTTTTGCTGTAAAAATTATTTATTATAAGAACTACTTTTATACGCTTTTTATATAATTATATAAAGTACTAGAACTGCAGCTATATATATAGAGATTTAGTAGTAATATTAAATTTTTACCCTTTATAAAGTATTATACCCTAGTAGTATTTTAGAATAATATATATAGTTTTTATATATAGTAGTTATACAAGACTTAGTATAAGTATTATACTTAAAATATATAGATATTTTCTTTATCTTTTTCTTTATTTTTCTTTTATTAACATAGAGGAGGATTAGGGATATAAAGAAAAAATAAAGGGGTTTTTTTTAGGTATAATATTTTAAAAGTTCTCCTTTTAACCTTTGTACGATAAAGTAAAAGAATATAATATATAAATAAAAAAAATATACTAAAAAATAATTTATGCGAAGGTAATAGTAGTCTAGTTAGTCTAATACTAGTTATAGTTAATATATATATTAAAGTAGTAGTTTAATCTATTATATAACTATTTCTACAAGTGTCTTAGACTAATATTATATAAGTAGAACTAGCCCGCGTAATTTTTTAAAATATTTAAAAAAATAACAGCGTACTATAACTCTTAAATATTAATTCTCTAGTAAAATTTAATAAAAATATAAGTCTTATTAGTTAGAATATTATATAAGTAACTAGTATAGTTATTTACCTTTTTTTATATCTTTTAGAATATAATTATTTTTTATAGATTAAGTTTCTTTAGCGGTATATCCCGTACGGGTAAAAATTAAAATATTAAATTTTAGTAAGTAGTATATAAAAATTAAAAGGTTAATAAATAATTAGTTATTAATATTCTATAACTAGTTCCTAGGAGAAATAGTAATATTCTAAAATTATATAATAATAGATATATTAAGTATTATAGTCTACTATTATATATACCTAAAAGTAGTACTAGGGTATATAAACTATATAAAGTCTAGAGTTATTTAGATTTATATAGTTTATATTTATACTTATATAATATAGGCCTAAAATTTTTTAAGTAATACTAGTATAGCAGAATTAATTACTTATATAATATATATTATAATAGTTAGCTTTCTTACTATATAAAAGGTATAGCTAGAGTATATAAAATATTTAGCTATTAGTTAAAAATTTAAAAATTTAAGTTTAATAGCCTCCGTACGGATTATTCTATAGTAATAATTAGGTTTTCTATTAAACTTTTTAATCTCGCCTAAAAATTTTTAACTTTTTAATATTTTTTTATAATCCGAAGGAGAGTTCGTATAAAACTTATTAATATTTTTTTTTATTTATTTACTAGGGGTTGTATACTCTTATTTTATAAAATTCCTAGCAGTTCTCTTTAAAATACTTATTTTAGTAATATAAAGTAGAAATAGTTTTATTTAGTAAATATATTATAATATAAAGTAACTAGTCTTTAGCTATCTCTTTACTTTATATAAAATTTTATAATAACGCAGCCAGCGTACGTATTAAGTTATTTAGTAAATAAGTTATTTTAAATATTTAGATTCTTTATTTAGTATTATAACTTAGTCTAGTCTTTAAATACTTATATAAAGATATTATATTCTTAAATATATTTTTTTTTTAATAAATCTAGATCCGTCTCTATTATACGCTTTTTACTTTTCCTTATAGAGAAAGTTTTTTTTAGTATTATTATATTATCTAGTTTATATAATTAATTATACAGGTCTAGTTTACTATACTAGTAAGTTTATATAAAGTAGTTTAGCTTTAAAAAAAGTTATCCTTATCTTTTATATAGATAAGGTTTTAATAAAATATATAATTTAATACACTTCTCTTTATTTATAGATACGGGGAAGAGTCGCGTAATATATAAAATTATTTTTATATAGTATAGATTTAATAATAACTTAACCTCTCCGTACGCCCTTACTAATTTATAATAAATAAAGAAATTTAATTAACTACTAGTAATAAAGTAGTTAAATAATTTAATTAACTAACTATTAATTAGTATTAAGATAACTATACTCTACTTATATAGAGTAATAGTCCTTTATAATATTATATATATTTATATACTAATCGAACAAATAGTGTGGCTGTGGTGGCTTAGGGCGACTAAAAGGGTTTTTAAAAAAGAAGGAGTATATGTATACCTTTATTTATAATATTATAATAAGTAGAAAATAGTACAAAATAATAAATAGTAAATAGTTATATTTTAATATATTTTTTTTCTCTCTTTACTATAAGTATAATAGCTAAATAAAGATTCTACTCGCTAGTACAGATTATATAATTATATAACTATAGTTATATAATCTGTACGCTCCGTATTACTAGTAAATCTATTTAGGTTAACTACTCTATATACAATTAAGTCTAATTAAATTTAGTATATATATAGCCTTAGCTATATAGTTTTAAACTTAAAACTAATTTATTATTTTAATATACGTACTTATAACTTTTTGACTAGCCTATAAAATTAGCTATAATATATTATATATATTAAGTATATAAATATTTATAGTATATATTAATACTATTATACTAAAATTATCTTATGTTTTATTAATATAAAAAATAAGTAAATAATAAAAAATAGTATTATATATATTACGTAAGTAATATTTTATATAATTTTAAATATAATATTAACTATTTTCGTTAGTCTTAACAGAGGCGGGGTGGCACAGTAGGAATATACCTAGAAATACTAAAATTTTTTAAATTTTTAAGGTCTTCTGCGTATTAGAGATTTAATTCCTCTTCTTATCGCAGCGTTCTTTAAACGCGCCTACTTTATATACTAAAATATAAAATTTTTAGAAGTGCAGGGCACTGCTAAGGAATTAATATAAAATTATAGGAAGCTAAAATCCTTATACGGAACACGTTACATCTATAAGTATAAGTAAAGTATTTTAGGGTAAAAATTACAATCTAAAGTTAGATAAGATAAAAATCTATCCCTAAATAGGCTTAGCGTGGCGAACTAAGCCTAATTAGGTTTATAATAGACTAGTAATTTAATATAACTTTATTTAGTAATATAATAACCTAAAAATAGAATTAAAGAGAGAGACGTTTATAAGAACTTTAAAAAGGAGTATATAGTTAGTTATTTCCTAATTAGGTAGGTACGCTAAATATTAGCGTCTATTTTTAAAAAAAAAAAAAAAAAAAAAAAAAATTTTAACATATACCTATATGTTTTTATTTTTTAATAAAAAAATAAAAAAAAAATATTTTTTTTTTTTTTTTTTTTTTTTTATTCTTTTTTTATTTTATCTCTCATATTTTTACATTTCTTATATTTTTTTATCTTATTTTCA
>JASEKS010000355.1:15687-91079 GCA_030770415.1 Pleoardoris graminearum
AAAAAAATTACCCGAAAAAGGGTTTGCGTAGGGAAATAAAACTTATTAAGTTTAAAAAAAACAAAATAATTAAAATAAATTTTATTAATAAAAAAAAAAACTAAAAAAAAAAATAAAAAGGAAGACGGTTATAAAAAATTTAAAAAAGAGATATTTTTTTGTTTTTTTCCAATTTTGGTGGGTAGCGTAAATTTTAGCTTTTATTTTAAAAAAAAAAAAAAAAAAAAAAAGTCTTAACAGAGACCTAGAGGTTTTAGAGTTATAATAAGATAATTAATACAGAATATTCTATTTTATTTAGTTATATATCTAGCCCTTTATTTTTATTACTCTAGACTTATTAGCTATTATCTCCTTATAGTCCTTATAGTCCTTATAGCCTAATATAAAAAATTTTTTAGTATTTAGGCCTTACGTACCTACTATACTTCTATAATATTATATACCCGCAGCTCTATAATATACTTAAGGTTATTTAGCCTACCCTTATACAGAGTCTTTAAATTATTTTACTACTTTTATATAAAGTTTTTATTCGTTTACGAAAGCCCTATAGATTATTAGTTTTTATAGTAAACTTTTTAAAACTATTATTATATACTATCTTATACCTTAAGTATTTAGTAGGTATCTAAAAGTACTAATAATACTAGCTTTTTATTTAATCTATAGGGCGTTCTGTCTTATTATCTATATTTTAGTTAAATTTTTAGTTTTTTAGTAATAGTTACTATAACTATATACTACTTTTAGATTAGGTTAGGCGTATTATTATATAGTATTATATTAAAAGTTGCGTAAGCGCTACTATTATTTTATACTAGTTATAAGAGGTAACTTATCTTAATTTTAAGTCTTTTATTAATTCTTTTACTTATTTATTTAATATATACCTTTTATAGTATACGCTATAAGAGTCTATATATATATTACTAGCAGATTATTTATTTTATAGTTTATTAAGTATATAGAAGTCTAGTACTATAGTTAATAAAATTTATTATCTTACGCGTTATACTATATACTATAAATATAATATATTAATATCTCTTTTTTTAAAAATGCCTGCTTAGTATTAGTTTATAATAGTAGATACGCTAGTGTAAGTTACTATATAAAGTAATAAATTATACTAAGTTATAATACTATTAAGTACTATTAAGTAGTTATTACGTACCTATCTTAGCGCGGCACCTTTTCTAATTAGGCTTAGTATAGTATTTTTAAGAGCCGGTTATTAAGTCCTATAGTATATATAGTACTTTTTTTTTTAATTAGGTAGTTACTAATAGCAACTTTATTATAAAAAAAAAAACTATTTTTATCGGACTTTATCGCTAATATATTATTATTATTATTATTAGATAATATATATTTAAAATTAGACTAATCTAGTTAGATAGTAATAAAATATTAGCTATTTAGTATAATATATAGTCTAATATATAATATTAAATTTATTTTATTATTTTTACTTTAGAAGAAGTTATAAGACTTTAAATTAATAATAGTATAAAAAGTTTTTAAACTATTAATAATTTATTATAATAGTAAATTAAATAATTATTTAATTTTTAAACTTATTATATAATTCTAAACTTATTTAGTATTACAAATTAAAAAAAAATAAAATATATATATAGTTTTTTTATTAATGTCTAAATAGTTTAAACTAAGACTTTAAATTCTAAATTTAAAATACTATATATTTAGATAAGAAATACAACTTTAAGATTAGTTTATAAATATTATATAGTAATTACTAATATATATATATATATTATAGCTAATTTAATCCCCTAGTTAAAAAGATATAATTACGTATATTTATATTAAAAAATTGTCTTAAGTTTAAGACTATATAACTAAGACTAGAAATACGCTAAGCTTAAGAAAACTTAATTATAT
The DNA here is from genome assembly GCA_030770415.1 of Pleoardoris graminearum. Lineage (NCBI taxonomy): Eukaryota > Fungi > Ascomycota > Dothideomycetes > Pleosporales > Didymosphaeriaceae > Pleoardoris > Pleoardoris graminearum. The sequence continues at coordinate 17,596 of JASEKS010000355.1, forward strand.
TATGTTTTATAACTTTTCTGTATATAAATTTTGTTTAAATTTATATATTTAATATTAATAGATTTAATAAACTATTAAAAACTAGTTTTATTTCAATACGCTTTTTTTATATTACCCCCTTTATATATTAATATATTAATTAAATAAAAAGTATAGCTGTAGTAGCTTAGGAGGACTAAAAGGAATTTTAAAAAGAGAGTAATATATATATATCTTTATACTTAATGTATTAAAAAAGTTAGATAAGACTAAATTAAAAAAAAAGTATAATATAATATATAAATATATAAATAGTAATTACTATATATTTATATATTAATCGAACAACAGGGTGTGGCTGTAGCGGCTCAGGGCGACTAAAAGGGGTTTCAAAAAAGAAGAAGTATATATATACCTTTATACTTAATATATTAAAAAATTTAGTAATTACTATTACTATTTATATATATATATTTATATTTATATATTTATATACTAATCGAATAAATAGTGTGGCTATAGTAGCTCGGGGCGACTAAAAGGAGTTTTAAAAAAGAAGGAGTATATATATACCTTTATACCTAATATGTTGAAAATAATACTATTTAAATATTTATTTATTTTTAGACTTTATATAGCGAATCGTTTATTAAAAAAATAGTACGTAGTAAAATATTATTTTTTACTATATTATTTTAGTATAAAAGTATATATTAAAGCTTTACGTATTATAACTATAGTTACTTATAATATATAAAATACTCCTCCTTTTTTAAAACCCCTCTTAGTCGCCTAGAGCTACTATAGCCACACTATTTATTCGATTAGTATATAAATATATATAATATATAGCGCTTTTTTTTTTACTCTTATCTTAATAAATACTATACTTATTTAAAGTAATTTAGTATATTAACTATACTAATTATATAAACTATTTTTGCTATAGCCCTCCTAAGTAGTAATATATAATAAGTTTTTTTTTTAATAATATAGAGGATTTTAGATACAAAATAATTACTAAGCTTTTTTAATATATATTTATATATTTATATATTAATTAAATAAATGGTGTGGCTGTAGTAGCTTAGGGCGACTAAAAGGGATTTTAAGAAAGGAGGAGTATATATATGCCTTTATATATTTAAAATTAATAATACTAGTCACTACAAAGACGAAAATAAAGAAAAAAATAAAAGTAAAAGTAAATATAAAGACTAAGATAAGTACGGTATTATTATAGCTATAAATAATAAAAAATAATATATTAATATTAGTTTTGACGAGAGGGTATATAGTTTAGTAGATAATACACCTAGCTGCCTATAATAGTAATATTATAGACTACGAGTTTAAATCTCGTTCTCGTCTACTTTAATCCACTATTTAAATTTATTTAGTTACTTATTAGATTTTAGACTTAACCTTATTAGGTTTAGTTATAGTACTTAATTAGACTAGTTAAATTTCTAAATAGGTTTAATTTAATTACTTAATTAGGTTAGTATAGCAACCTAACCTAATTAGTATTAGACTATTTCTAAATAAGAAGGACGCTAGTCCTAAATAAGTAATTAATTAAATTCTAGTATAGGTTACTTAACTAGCCTATATTTAATTAGTTAGTTCCTTAAAGAACCGGTTATTAGTTTACTTAGGAGATAAAGTACTTTCCTTAAATAGTTAGGTAGCCTTAATATAAAAGACTTATTTAAAAAAAAAAGAAAAAAATTACTAATAGTATATCGAATTTAATATTATATATATAAAAATAAGCCAATGTTATATCTTAAATAAAAAGTTATAACAGCCTAAAGTAGGTTTCTAAAAATTTTCTATATATATTTATATATTAAATAAAAAGTGTGGCTATAGTGGCTTAAGACAACTAAAAGGGATTTTAAAAAAGGAGTAGTATATATATACCTTTATACTTAATGTGTCGAAAATGAAATATTTTTATTTTATAATTATCTACTTAGTACTAAATTATAATAATAATTATATAAATATATATTACTATATAGAGTTATAAATTATATTAAGCTATAAAATTAGAAAGTATTATTAAATACTTATTATATATTAATTTTTGTATTATTTTTTAAGTAAACTTTATATAGTAGTTATAAGAGCTAGTTATTAAATTATATAGTATATAGAATACTTTTTTTCTAATTAAATAATTACTAATAGTAACTTTATTATATATATAACAAATTTTAGTAAAGATTATTAATTTTTATTATATTATATAAACTATTATTAGGTGGGATAGTATAGTGAGTAAGTGCCTAGAAATATATTAAATTTCTTAAAGATTCTTCGAATTTTAGTTATCTTCCTTATCTTAAAGATTTAATTCCTCACTTTACTATAGTATTCTTTAAACATATCTACTTTATTAATAAAAGTAGAGTTTTTTAAATATATAAAATACTACTAAGAAATTAATATAAGACTATAGAAAGCTAAAATCCCTATTATAAAAAAGAATAAGCCCGGTATAAAATACTAAATATCTAAAAATATAAGTAAGATATTATAAAGGAAAAACGAGCTGGAAATTACTAAATTCTAAAATTAAAGAATTAGGACTACTTTTATAAAAAAAAAAAGCGCTAAAGAGCCGTAATATATATATATATATATAAATTCTTTATTCTAAAAAGTTTTATAAACTAATAATATAAACTCTAAAGTATTTTTATATAATATACCCCCTAATTAAACTAATAAAAATAGCTTAACTATTTAAGTAGGTAAAAAATTAATTTTTTAAGCTTATAGTAGCTGTAAAATTAATTTTAAAAAAAGCTTTTTAAAGTAAATTTTTAGCAGGTAGCGTTACTAAATAATAGAGTTTTAAAATAAGAAACTAATTATAGTAGGCGCGCTAGCGTTTAGTAATATAGATAGTAATTTTTTTTTTTTAAATAAGCCTTTTTAATTAATGCTACCTAACTATTTAAGAAAAGTACTTTATTTTCTAAATAAACTAACAACCAGCTCTTTAAGTAACTAACTAATATATATTTTAGGTTATATTACTAAATAATGTTATATTAAACTACTAATCTATTACCTAATTAGGCCTAGTTCGCTACGCTAAGCCTATTTAGGAATAAATTTTTATCTCGTCTAATATTAGATAGTAATTTAGCCTAAAATACCTCTAAATATAATATATTTTATATAGAGATTTCGACTTCTTTATAGCTTTATATTAATTCCTTAGTAGTACCCTATATTTTTAAAAACTTTACTTTTTTACTAGTAAAGTAGGCGCGTTTAAAAAATACTATAATAAAAAAAAAAAATTAAACCCCTAATATATAAGAAGACCTTAAAAATTTAAGAAATTTTAGTATTTTTAGATACATGCCTACTATGCCACTCCGCTAGATAGTATTTATATAATTTTTCTACTAACTTTTTTAAAATAATTTTTATTTTTTTTTACTTTTTATTATTACTTTTACGTGCTCTTATACCGTTCGCCTTTTATTATAGCTTTTTTTTAGTCTTTTTTTCTCTTAATAGCTCCTTAAACTTTTTTAAATATTATAAATACTATAAATTAATTATCTATATTACTACTACTATAACTATAATAAGCTGTAATACTTTTTTTAATTTTTATTTTTTAGAATTTTTTAAAATTTCTAATTTTTAATTCTTTCTCTTAAAGACTCTATTAATCTTTATTTAATAATTTAAATAAGTAGATTTTAATCTTTATTATACTAATTATCTTAACTGCCTAAATTTAATTAAAAGAGTTTAGTATTTTAAGTATCTTAAATATACCTAAATTAGTAAGAAGCTAATAAGATCCTATTTTATAGCTCTTAGCTTTATACTTTACTCTTTTTTTAAATCTATAATTACGCTTCGTAAAAAATAGGTAAAAAAAAAAAAAAAAAAAAAATTAGTATTATAAAGCGCGTAAATAATAAGTAGTTTAGTAAAACGAAAGCGCTATTTAGTCTTAACTAAAAATTCTTATACTTTAGTTAAAAATTCCTATAACTTAGCTAGAAATTTTTATTCTATAATATTTAAATACTTCCCTACTCTTTTTATAAGTTAATATACTACTATTTTAAACTAAAAAAATATTCTGCGTTTTTAAAATAATTAAATATATTTATATTTTCTAATTAAAAAATTCTATAGATGTTTTAAGTTTTAAAAAATACTATTTCCTAAGCACCGTAAGTTAGTAAATTTAATAAATTTATTAGTCCTATACCTATATTATACTCTATAATAGTTATCTATTAGCTAGCTTTTATATACTTAAATACCTTACAGAAAGCTCTACGCTAAAATAAAATTAAATAAACTTTTAAAATTATTAATTCTATGTAGTCTATTTTCTCTATTTAGTTTTTTTAAGCGTAGGGCGCTATTTACGCTTTTTTAATTTAGGTCTTTTAAACTCTACTAGTGTAGATTTAAAAAATAAACTATACCCTATAATAAATAAAAGTAAATTTAAAAATAATAACAAAATTAAAAATAATAAATTATTTATTTTATAGACTCTGTTGCGCTATAAAAATATATATAATATTAATAAAAAATATTTTAAATTCTTTTATTTATAGTTTTCTTAAACTCTATATATTTTTTTATATTAAAATTAAAAAAATTTTAAAACTGTTAGACAGTATTTATATAATTTAATATTACTAATAAATTATAGGATTAAAGCGTTTAGTATTTTACTTTTACTATTTAAATAGCGCTTTATTTAGTAAAAGTAATAGTAGTTATTATAATACTAAAAAACTAAGCTTCTATTATTAAATATATAAGAATAGATATAGCTGTAAACTAATATATATACTAATCTTTTAATTTAAAAAAAAAATTATATATTTACTATTATAGTTTTATCTATATTTAAAAAATTACTAAATACTTGCTTTCTTTCTATAAGCCGTTCTATAGTAAGAAGGTAACAAAGCTTATTTATAAAAAAGTGTAAACTCTTTAATCCGCTTTATTCGATTTTTACTAATATATATTTTATAAAATATATAGCTTAATAAATTATAAACTACTATTAGGTAAATATTTAAGTTAAATAAAAATTTAGATAGTAACTTTATAAATAATATTTCTAATAAGATTGCTTTACGCTGCGCTTAAGCTATTTAAAAGTTTAGTAAGCTAGTTAAATTATTAATCTATTAAGTTTTTCTATTAGAGTTATAATATAAGTTTTATTATTTTATTATTTTTTCTACTTTTTTATTATAGAGTTTTTTAAGTAGTATAGTTTTAAATTATATATTATAAATAGTAGCTGTAGAGCTATTTAATATTTAATTTAATACGCTTTATACTTTATTATTATATAATATTTTAGGATTCTAGTTTAATAATTTTTTTTTATATTTTTAAAATTTAGTTACTTTTTAAATTTTTAGAATTACTAAGCTATAAAAGCTTTTATTAACCTATTAGTTAGTATATTACTTAAAAGTATTTAATTTTAAAACTTTCTTTTAAAAACTTTTAGCGTAGCTATATATTTTATATATTTATATCGCGTAAACGGATAGTTATATACTTATTTTTACTTATAACTAGTCTAATTATTTATTAATTCTTATAGAATATACACTACGTAACTTTAAAATTTAAAATAAGTTTTTTAAAGAAGCGCTTTAAAGCTATTATTTTTTTATTTATATACTTAAGCTTAAAGAGCTCTATTTTAGTAGTTAATATTATAATAATAGTCTATCTTACTATTTTTTAAACAATTATACCCCTAAATAATATAATAATATAATTATATAAAAATTATTTACTCTCTAGATCATCTATAAATAAAATATTTAAATAAATTATAAGTTTTAAGCTTTTATATACGCTATATTAAATCGCCTAAAAGTATAATCTATAAAAAAAATATAATTATATATTCTATTACAGCAAAATACTCTTTACTTAAATTAATTAAAAAATAAAAAAATTTTAAAACGGTAAATACTATATCTAGTTATATTATAATAGTAGTATAAAATATATATTTAATATACTCTTAATATATTTTAATTTTAGTTTTTATTACTTTTCCCTTATTCTTAACTAGCTCTTCTAATAGTAAAGGTATTAGTAAAAAAAACTACTAAATTAGCTATTTTAAAATTTTTTGTAATCTTTTTAATATATAAATTATAAATTAGTATAATTATTTAATTTTTTTAACTTCTAATTACCTATATTTTAAAATACTATTCTATAGCTCTATATATTTTTATTTTATATATTTCTAAAAACTTATCGCGTAGTTTAAAAGCTTCTTATTAATAAATTATATAGTATTAAAGTAAAATATTATTTATACAAAAAAGTATAAAGATTTTATAATCTGCGTTAAAGAATAAGTAAAACTTTTCTTTTAAATAGATAAGGCTAAGCTTAGCTAAAGTATCTAAAATTTTTTTATATTATAGTATAGATAAGTCCCGTAGACTATATAGAGCTTAATTAAGTTTTATATAATTATTTTTTTATTTATAGCTATTAGGTAGTTTATACTATACTAGGGTTAAGGAGTTAATTAATATATTAAAAAATACGCTAATTATATTAAACTATAAAATTTTTTAATTAAACTCTACTATAATTATTATAGCTATATAAAAAAAGTACGCTATAAGTATTATAGTATATATTAATAAAAGCGTATCTTTTAACTAAAAGTCGCCTTTAATAACTAAGTAAGTTTTATACTTTATAAAGTAACTATTCTAATTAAACTTATAGGTAAAAACCTACTTAAGTAAAAGTAGATATTTAATATTATTAAAGCGTACAACTATCTTTTTTTTTATTTTTTTTAAAAATAAAGCTACGATTTTAGCGTAGTACTTATATATTTAAAAATAATAATTATTAACTATTATAGGGGTTTCTGTAAAACGGCTTTATAATAATCTAAGTATAATAATAAAAAACGCAGTATATAGTTATATATTAATAGGTATACTAAAAACGGCTTAGTTATAATAAGTTAAAATAGTAATATATAAGTAAGTATTACTTTTTAATTTAGTACCGGACGCCTATTTAAAAAAAAAAAAAGGTAGTATATCTATAGTATACTATAGAGTATTAATATACGCTAGTATCCCCCGCTATTATATATATAAAATATAAAAAAATATAATAAGATAGTCTACTATACTAGGCAGCTGTATTAGATTTTTTATAAATATTATAATATAGCTAAAAGACTCTATAAAAGCGATAAGTATAACGTTTAGTACTTTATTAAATTTATCTCTATAAAAACCGCCCTGCTAGTAATTTTTATAAAACTTTAATATACTACTAAAAGGCTCTGTCTCCGTAGGCAAGTAGGTATAAAATAAATAATAGCTATAATAGTTACGGACTATAACTTTATATTAAAAATAAATAAGTATATACTATACTTATACGGCTATAGCCACAACTATAATAATAATAATTATTATTAACCTATATAATTACGATAGTAAAGGACCCTAAAAATTTTAAAAAGCCTAAAAATTTTATTATAAATACTAACCTAAACTATATTTATAAATAGAAATAATACCTTCTAGTTCTACTAAATAATTAAAATAATCCTAACTATACTAAATTTAAAAATAAGATAGTAACTATTATTTTAATAATAGTATAGCTATAAAACGTAAAAGACCTAGTAAGAATAGTATTAGTAATAATATCCTAAGGGCTAGCCTAAAAGTAAAAAGAGAAAGCTATATATAAAATGGTAATTAATAATAACGGGTAAATATAATAGGTAAATATAACAGATAAACATAGCAATAATATATAAAAGAGAAAAAAAGAAGTATTATAAAATACCTATAAGTATAAGTAAGATAATATATAATAGTTTAGGTATAAAAAGAAATAGGTAGTTAGTATTAAAAGGAAATAAAAAAGTCTTTTTTTATTATAAACCTATTAATAAGTACTATTATAACCTATTAGATCTAATTATTACAGTCAATCCTAGTGCAACTATCTACTAAATTTATTTTTTAAAAAATATAGTCTATTTTTTATATACAGCCTAGTAAAAGAGCGGGCTAAATAGATATAAAAAAATTATTTTTTATATTACTAGTTCTTTTAGAAGCTTATTACAGTATATATAAATTTTATTTTAAAATATTTTATTTTAAGATTTTATTCTATATAGCAGCTTAAACTATTATATTAATAGTTATAAACTTTCTATGTTTTTCTTATATAAGACTTATACTAAAAATAAATATATTTATAAAGTTATACTACAGAGAGCTATCTATACTATTAAATAAAATACTTATAAGTTTTATATTATATAATAGCTCGCTCTCTAGATTAGGGCTTAATAATATATAAATACTAGATAAATTTTTATACCTACCCTTTAGTTTATTAGAATTTTTAAAATTTAATTTATATTACCTTTAGCTTTATTAAATAGTTAAGTTATAGTTCTTTATATGTCCCCGCGTTTTATAAATAAGAGTATTAACTATTTTATTTAATAGAAGGAGGTCTATATTACTAATTTAAATAATAATATTAAATAAGCTTTTACCTACTATTTAAAAACTTTATAAACTTTTTAATTTAGGCTGTTTTACTCTTTCGCTAAAAGTACACTTTATAAAAAATATTAAAGTATTTACTTTTTTTAGAATTTATATTACTAAGTTTTTTAAACTCTAAAGTAGGCTAAAAAGAGATTAAACTAATATTTATAAGCGCCTTTATTGTCTCCCCTTTTACACGCCTCCTTGTACCCGTGCATATGGCAAAAGCACACGTCCTCATGCTGTTACTTTACTTTTAGGCTAGCCTACATCCTTTTTGACTTACTTTTAACAATTGCTAATATTTATATTATATAATATACAGATTTATAGCTATTAACTAGCTACGTTAATAGCCTACGTATATATTACTTATATAAAGTTTTACTTACCTAACTAACTAAAAAAATAAAATAAGATTTACGCTAAAGTACTTTTAAACTATTACTTAGGTTACGTAATATTTTTATTAATTTTTAGCTTACTAAAATTATAGGCTTATATATTAAAAATTTTATTAAACGCCTTACTTATATTTACAATCTTAATAATATATAAAATATCTATAAACTTTATAGTCTCTTTTTATAAAATAGGCTAATCTTTTGTTTCTTTATAGAAAAGAGTTTTATTAAATATAATATTACGCATTGTAATAATCTAGTTAAATAATAATACTTATATTTTATAAATATTAAAAGCTACGTAACTAACTAAATATCTAATATAAATATATAAATTTATTTTAAATTTATATTTATTACGCCTAGCTATATAATCCCTATTTAATAGATATGCGTAATAACTATAAATATATATATTACTTTAATCTAGGCGTAAATCTACTATTTAGTATTTTATAAACTTAAATATATAGTAATAAAAATACTATCTAAACTAGTTATAAAAGATTTTATTTAAAAATTATATACTTTTAAAAGCTACTAAACTAATATTATAAAGCACTATAGTTACTTTTATAATTATTAGTTAAAACTTTTTTAGTAAATTTATACTAAGTTTTACAGTAATAGCTTTATTAATAATTTTTTAACTAGCGCGTTTAGCGCCGCCGTTTAGCTTATATATATAAAATAGTAGTATTTTAATACTTATACTAAGTTTTTTTATTTATTTTTTAAAATATAATCATCTGTACTACAGTCTAATAGTAATATTATTATTTTAAAAATTTTATAATTTTAAGTTTATATTAGATATATACTTATATAATAAAGCTTAAAAATATTTTTATAAACCCTAAAAGTAATTTTACCTATAAGCTCTATATATAAACTTTTGTACTATAATTATTTTTAATTAATAATATTTACTGCTTTCCGAGCCTTTTTTTAGGTATATTAATAAAATTCTATAAAATACGCTAATATAGTTAAAGTAACATTTTTTTAAATTTTTAAAAAATTACTTAAGCCGCGTATATAAGGGAATATTACTTATAATATATATATTTAGTATTTATAATATAAATATTTTATATTTTTTACACTAAAGTATATAAAACTTTTTAATTTAAACATTTTACTTTTTAGTACTATATATCCTTAGTATTAATATATAAATATTTTAACTATAAATAAAGCTTTTAATATACTAATATTACGTTTTAAACTAAAAAATAGAAGGATAAAAGCTTATATTTAATATATATAAAATTATACTTATAAATAAGCGTTATAAGTATAAGACTTTATTCTAAAAATCCTATACGCAGTATATTATCTAAGTCTAAATACTAAAGCCTTTTATTATATAAATAAGCTTTAGATACTATATTTAGGTAAAATTTTTTTATAATAACTATATTCTTTACTATAAAGTCTATTATAAAATTTCTATTTAGGCTGTTTAAAGTATTTTTAATTATACGGATTTTTATACTAAAGATTAAAAAAGTTTATATTTTAGTTTTAATAGTATAGATACTATTAGCTTTTTTAAAAAATTTTAAAATAAGTAGTAATCTATTATTTTTTAAGTATAAAATAGTACTATTATTAAGAATAGTACTTTTAAAAAGTATATAAGTATTATAATTCTATATAAAATATATACTATTATTTTATTTTAATTTACTACTTATAATAAGCGAAGAATTAATAACTATATATATTAAAAAACTAAAAAATTTTAACTTATTAAACCCTTTACACTATATAGTATTTTTTTTAAGTTATTTCTTTTACTTAAGTATATTACGAAAAGCTATAAATTTATTAAATTTAAAACACTTAAAAAGCTTTTTTTTTATTTTTTTTAGAAAGTAGCATAGTATAACTAGTATAAATATTTAGTAATACTAATTATAGGCAACGACACTTAGTAGATTTTTAATAGTATTTTTTAAGTTTATAAAAGTACTAGTATAACTTACCCTTATTCTTTAACTATAAACTATCTAATTAAAGAAACAGGTTTTATTTATTAAGTATTATAAAAATCCTAAAGCTTTTAGTAGTTAATTTAATAATTTTATTTTATAATATTATTTAAAAGATTTTTTTTACTTTTATTAGGAAGAGCTCCTTACTTTTAAATATTAATTTTTAGGCTTAGGTCGTATATATCTACTCTATCTAATTAGATACTAATTTTTTACTAATAGTAGTAAGAAAGTTAATAATAATTAGTTTATTTTAAATATTACTAAGCTTATATACCTCTACCTTTATATAAAGAGCTTTTTATTTATAATACTATAGTTTAAGAGCTATTTTTTTATACTTTACTTTTTTTAAATAAGTATAGTATTATTATTATATAATATTCTTAGCTACTACGTTAGTAGTTAAAAGCTTTTATTTAAAAAAATAAATAATTAAGTAAGTTAAGATATTCTCTTTAATAGTATAGTACGTTTAAGTAACGCTTATAAATTTTAAACTATTATTATATTAATTTAGTTTTAAATATTTATTACTTAGTTTACTTTAGTAGTATATTTAGATAAACGGGTTTAGTATATAGCTATTTTAATAGTATAGTTACGGTAAATTTTTATAATTTTAGCTTTAAACGCTTTTATAATACGTAAAAACTCTAGTATTAAAAGTAAATTATTAAAATTATTAACGCTTTTAAAGTTAGAATTAATAAGATTTTAAACGCTATAGAGCGTATACTATACTTTAAGCTATATATACTAAATTAGCTAGCTTGCCGAATTAGTAAAACGAATATTATTAATTAAAAGGAATAAAATAATTTTAGATATTATAACACTTAAAAAATTATTAGTTATAGGGCTTACTAAGCATTTAATAACTAAAAATATAAATTATTATTAGTATATAAATAAAACGATATTTACTAGATCTATAAAACTAGCAGCTTTTAAATAAAGAATAAAAAAATTAATTAAAGCTTTAGAAAATAAGATTTATAATAATTAAGTATATAAAAAAAATCTTTTTTTATTTCTAAAACGCTAGGCTTATAATTATAAAGAAAAAATAAACTAAAAATTACTAGATTCTTATTATAATTTAGGTATTTCTGTTCTAAATAAAAGCGTACTTATATAATAAAAAATATATAGTCTACGCTATAGGGCTTTAGCTTAGTAGTAATTTATCTTTTTACTCTTATAAATAATATATACTTAATTTATCTTATATATTATACTATATTACTACTCTACCCTAATTCCTAATATTTAAATCGCTCTCTTATCTTTAGAAGTAATCTAGTATATTAGATACCCTTATCTTGATTAGAACCCTCTATATTTACTAATTTTAAAAAAGTATACGCTTAGCTCTAACAGGTTAAAAATAAAAATAAAATAAAATAATTATTTAATATTTACTAACACTTTAACGTAGGCAACTAAGCCGTAATTATAAAAAATCTAACTATTTTATAAAATTATACTACTCTAATTTTTATTTTAACTATACGTCTACTAACACTAAAGGCCCCTTATATTTATAAAAAAAAGAGTAGACGTAATTTTAACTTTTAAAAAAATAATTATAAACACTATTTTTACTAATTATTAACCTATTTTCTAATAAAGATCTTAAAGGTTAAATTTACTATTACCTATATTAATAATCCCTTTTAAACTACCTAAAAGGCTAAAATTATTTTAAAACTTAGTACTAATCTACTTTAAAAAAAATTTAAAACTTTTTAAAAATTAAAATATTAAACGCCTTTAAAGAACTACTATAATAGTTTAATAAAACTAAAATTAATCTTAAGTAAACTGTCTAACTACTTAAGTAGTTTTTTATAAAACTCTTAAACTATATCTGCCCTCTTTAAGAAGAACTAAATATATTTAAAGCTAATAAAAAACTCTAAAGAGTCTAAAGCTTTATAAACTACCTAAATAAGGATCTTTAAACTAGACTATAGACTTTAAAAAAATAATAAATTAATACTATTACTAAAGTAGAAAAAAGAGCTAATTTTTTTTTATTAATATAAAAGACGACCGATTCTAATAATTTTAAAATATAAAAATTTAAAAAAAATACGTAAAATATAAAAAAATTTACTAGACTCTAAAAATATTTTAAAAAGAACTAATAGGTATAGTTAAGCGCTAACTAGTTTAATAGACTACTAACTAAAATAGAATTTTTTACTAATACACTAATTTATTACTATTATAATAAAAAAAGCTACTATACTTCTAACTACTAATATAAAAATAAGCTAGTAGCTTTTAAGTCTAAAAAAGCGACTAAGAAAACTGCGTTATTAACTTAAATAAAAAAAGGGAAAAGGTAAATATATTTATAATATTTACTATCTATATTAAAACTATTATAAACTATTTATTAAAAATACCTAAGGTTAAGTACGTTAGTAGTTTATTTAATTAGTTATATAACTAACTTAAGAAAATAGTTACCCTAAAGACTAAAATTATAAATAGAGACTATATTAAAACTCTAGTAAACTTAAAATTTATTTTAAATCTTATAAGCGCTAAGCTAGTAAAGAAAATAGGCTTAGAGGTAACTACTCTTAATAGATTATTAGTATAAGCGGTAAATAATTTTAATATAACTATTTATAGTACTATAATTACTAAAATAAACCTAACTAATTTATATAATTAAAGTTAAACTTAGCTAATTTTATTTATAGTTATAGATCTCTCTTAATATAAAATCTTTTTAGACTTATTTTAGTTTAACTAAAAGAATCTAAAGATAAACGTTACTACTTAAAAAGTCTTTTTTAAAAATAATCCTAAAAAGAATAATACTCTTATTAAAAAAATTACCTTTAAAAGTATAAAAGAGTTTAAGTATACTATACGTAACCTAACTATCTAAATATATATATATCTAGTAAGATTAGTAAAAATTCTAGTCTAAAATAAACTAAATAGATATAAAAAATACTCTATACTACCTAAGTATTCTAATTTTTTAGATCTAGCCTTAAATAAGGACTTTAGAATCCCTATAAATTATAAATTAAATAATCTAAAAATTAATTTTAAATCTAGTACTAGACCTCTATATTATTTTATATATAATTTTTTAATTACTAAACTAGAGGTCCTTAGAAAGTATATAGAAGAATATTTTAAATAAGAGTAAATTTAGTAATTAAAATCTTTAGCTAAAGCCCCTATTTTCTTTATAAAGAAGAAGAAAGGTAGTTTTAGGCTCTATATAGACTATAAAGGCCTTAATAAAATTATAATTAAAAATTATAATACTTTTTTACTAATTATAAAATTACTAAACTAGCTTATAAAAGTATAAATCTATACTAAGCTTAATTTATAAAAAGCTTACTATTATATCTATATTATAAAAAATAATAAATAGAAAACCGTATTCTGTATAAAATACAGCTATTTTAAGTATATAGTTATATTTTTTAGCTTAATAAATATACCTATATAGTTCTAATAGTTTATATTATAAATACTAGCTAGATTAGTTAATATAACTTATATAGTATATATTAATAATATACTTATCTTCTTAGACACCGAAGAAAAATATAAAAGTTATATAAAAAAAGTATTACAGCGTTTAAGTAAAGTAAAGTTTTACTTAAACTTAAAAAAATATTTTTAGTATACTACGTCTATAAAATACTTTAGCTTTATTATTTTACTTAAAAGCTTTTTAATAGACTTAAATTAGATTAAGATAATTTAAAATTAGTTTAAATTTACTTATATACACGATATTCGCGTCTTTATTAGTTTTATAAACTATTATTATAGATTTATAAACTAGTTTTTTTAATTAGCCCTACTACTTACTAAATTAATCTAAAAAGTACTAAATAGCACTAAAGGCAGGCTAGCTATAAAAAAGAAAAAAAGTATTTATATAAATATAGACAACGCTAGTAGAGAAGCTTTTAAAAAATTTTAAAATATTTTTTTTAAAGTACTAATACTATCATACTTTAAGTATAAAAAATAAATTTAAATTAAAACTAACGCCTTTAATAAGGCTATTAGCACTATTTTAAACTAATTAGTTCTTAAAAAGAATAAATTATTTTAATAACAGCTAGTTAACTTCTATTTAAAAAAGTTAGACGGCGTATAATACTATTATAATATATATAATAAAAAACTCCTTATTATTATAAAAAGTATTAAGTACTAAAAATAATACTTATAGAGTATTTACTATAAAATTTTTGTAGATTATAATAATTTATAATAATTTATATAAATAAAAACTGTATTACTATATTAGATATAGTTATATTTACTTTTTTTTAAGTATAATTTTAACGTATTCTATAAAATAAAATTAATAAATCTAGTTAATACTCTATTTTACCGCCCTAATTCTATACTAAAGTTTAAAATAGCTAAGTATAAACGTAATACAGCCTTTATAGTACCTATAAAAGAATTATTATAACTTCCTACTATAAAAATTAACAGGATTATAATTTTTATAATAATAATTTATATATAAATAAACTATAAACGTAACTTAAAACTTATAAAAAAAATTTAAAACTTTAGGCTACGTAATTTATCTAAAGAGAAGATAACTATTTTAAAGTACTTAACAGACCTAAAGAATAAAGAGTTAAATTTATTTAAAAATAGTAATAATAATTTATAATTAAATAGTTTAGAGGGCGCTAAGTTAAAATTAATAAAATTAATACAGCCCTATATACCTAAAAATAAAATAAAGGTAATTACAGAATACTATAATAGTTTTTTTTTTAAAATATTTTAATATAGAGCGTACCCTTAAGCATATATAGTATAAATATATATAAATAAGTATATCTAAAAATATTATTAACTATATTTATAACTATAAGCGCTGTCAGCGTACTAATTTAAAAATATATAAACTATATAGTTTTCTTTATCTACTTTCTATCCCTAATAGACTATAGTAATATATAATTATAGATTTTATTATAAATCTATCCTCTAGTCGCTTTACTAAAAGTATTTATAATATAATTTTTATAATTATAAATTATTTCTTTAAAATAGTATATTACGTACTAGTAAAAATAAATTAAAATAGTATTAATTTAGCCTAGTCCTAAATCTATAAAGTTATAAAACTTTATAAAAATCTAAAGACAGTACTATCTAATAAAAATTTACTTATATAAGTAAAGTATTAAAATACCTTTTACTATTATTTAAATTTAAAATAAATTTTATCTTCTGCCTTCTACCTATAGATAAATAGGTAAATAAAATAGTAAAATAATACTTTTAAATAATACTTTTATATCTTCTATTACTTAAAATAAAATAATTAGGTATTATAGATCTTCTATACGGAATTTACCTATAATAATAATTAATATTTTATTACTAAGTATATACTCTTTTAAGTCTACTACAGATATAGCCTAAAAGAGCTAAATTAGCCCTTATAGGCGCTAATTAAAAAAAAAAACTTTTAAACTTTTCGCTTAGCCTCTAAACTTATTAATATTTATAATAAAGCTAAATAAAAACTAAAAGTAGTATAGAAGTACTAAAAAATATTTTAAAATAAAAAATATCTCCTACTAAATCTATAAATAAAAAGTAAAGTCTAAGTTTTAAATTATTATATATAATCTATAAGACTAAGTAAAAAAATTAACTAGAAATAGATAGGTCCTAATATAATAGTTTAATATATAGGCAGTCTACCTATTATATATAAAATTAAACTTATAAGTCTAAAATAAGTTTATTTAGTTTTTTATCCTTTTTTATTAAAATTATATAAACCCTAAGGCATATTACCGTATAAGTAAAAGCTAATAATTAATATATTACGCTAATTTAGTAATAATATATATAATATAAAATATATTATAGACTATAAACGTAATAAATCTAATTAATAAAAATACCTTATTAAATAATAAAACTATTTAAATAAAAAAATACTTAAAAACTAAAAGTCTTAAGTAGTATAAAGGCGCTAAAAAAGTTTTAAAAATAATTTAAAATTACTTTATAAAAATTTAGAATAACCCTACTAAATTAAATAATATAAAAATAAAATAGACCTTTTATAAAAAATAATAATTTATCTAAAAATATACTAGTATAATAAAGCCGGGGCTAGTTTCCTAAAAAAAAAAAATTGTTTAAGGTAATTCTATATAGACTTTAAAAGAGTTAAAAAATTTACTTTTTTTTCTTTTAGTAGTTATAAGTGCTAAATTAGTCTAAAAAGGCCCTTAGCGTAGATAAATAGTTTATTTTAAACTACTTTAAAGCTATATTTTCTATTTAAAATAAAATTATTATTTTTTATTTTTATAATTCTATACGTGTCTCCTATAAGGAGTTTAGTAATATAAATAACCTTATTAAAAGTTAGAGTAGTTTAATAGTATAATAAAAACATTATAAAAAATATATAAGTATATTATAGTAAAATAAAAACTATAACTATTATAAATTAGTACTATCTAGCCTAAATTACTATATTAAAAGCTTATTTAGTATAATAATAACCGTAAAAACCTAAAAAACTATAAACTTATTTAACTACCTATCTAAAACCTACTAGAATATTACTTTTTACTACCTAACTTTTAAAAAAAGTTACTAGGGAATAGAAGCCTCTAATAATTATAACCCTTAGTAAAGTTAGTTATACTACTTTTAGTATAATAGTTAATACTAAATTAATAATTAAAATATACTACCTTTTTACGCTTATTATTATTAATAAAAATAAAATCTAAATTAGTAAAACTAAAAGTTTAAAAAGCGTATTAGTTACTACGACGAAAAAAAATAAATAGAAAAAATATAATAAAAGTCTAGACTTAAATTTAAAACTAAATAGTATTATTAGTAGCGTAATAGTTTAATTTAATTTTTAAACTAATTAGAGTTACCCTACAGAGAGTACTAAATTTTTAAAAAATATATTAGTAATTAAGTATACTAAAAAGTACTAAATTAGCTTAAACTACGCTATTATACTACTATAAAAAATACTTATACCCTTTTTACTCTTCTTAAGACTTAATTAAAAGTTATTAAAATTATTTTTAGTTTTAGTATACTTTCGCTTCTTTTTAAAGGCCTAATTTAAATAGTTATAATTATAAAAAAGAATACTAAACTCCGCGTACTTATTTATAAAATAAAAAACACTATTATATATATAGAATTTATTAAAAAATCTAATATTACTATTATATAATAATTAGCGCTAAATTACTCTAAATCCTTATAAACTATCTACTTACTCTTTTAAGTTAGTTAAAATATACTTATAAATAGACTTTATTTTTTTATTAATTTTCTTTTTATTTTTCCGGATCTTCTTACGCGCCCTAATTATATTAAAAGGTATAAAAGCAGTAGGCTTAGTTATATACTAAAATTAGTCTTCTTAAAAAACTATAAGATACTTAACGTAGTATAAATTTATAATCTAATATTTATATTTTATAAAATTAGCTTTATATCTTATATAGCGCTTATTAAACGCCTTTTAGCCTAAATAAAGATAATTATTTTTATTATTAACTAAAGTCTTACTAATAGTAGTTTTAAGTTATTCTAAATACTAAAGCTTATTATATAATAACTAATTAATATAATTAGTATTATATAGTACTAAGTAATACTAAACTAGTACTTACTATATAGTAAACGGCGTTCTTATTAAGATAGTTAAAGTAAGTCTTTATTTAATAGCCCTTATATACAGATAATTCCTATTTATTTATATTAAAATTTATTAAGTACTAATACTTATTATTTAAAATACCGTACTTTACTATAATATTAATATAACTAATATAAAGTAATTCTATTCTCTATCTATTCTTCTTAGTTAACTTAATATAAAAGTCCTTAAAAATATAATACTTAAGAGGTATTACAGCGGTATAAACTAGAATTTAATAAAATAACTTAAAATATAACGGAAAAGGGCTAATTATAACTTAAAATAATTATATAGTATAATTAGTACTAAATTCTACTATTTTACGCCTTATATAAAATACTTACTTTTAAAAAAAAAAGTTAAAATTAAAGTAGAGAGTAAGAGTAAAAATCTTTAAAACTTAATTTTATAGCCGGAGGCGCTAAGACGCTAATACTAATAAAATAATATTATTAATTAACTTATTACGTAATTAACTATACCTAATAAAAATAATAAAAAATAAATTATATTAAATACTGCTAAATAACGACCCGCAGAAAAAGGCCTTAAAAAAAATATTTAATTTTAATATTTAATACTATTATACTAAAATAGTCTAAAAGGTACTAAATAGGTATACTTAAACTATACGCCTTTATATTATTTACTTTTAAACTAAAAGCAGTCCTAAAAGGGGGATAATATTATTATTTAAGTATTTCTGTTTTAGATAAGAATATACTTATATAATAAAAGATATATAGTCTACGCTGCGGGGCTTTAGCTTAGTAGTAATTTATTTTTTTACTTTTATAGATAATATATACCTAATTTATCTTATATATTATACTATATTACTACTCTACCCTAATTCCTAACAATTCTAAAATTAAAGAATTAAGACTACTTTTATAAAAGAAAGCGCTAAAAAGCCGTAATATATATATATATAAAAGAATAAATCTTTTATTCTAAAGAGTTTTATAAGCTAGTAATATAAACTCTAAAATATCTTTCCGTAATAAATATTATAAAGTAATAATTACTATCTAAAGTTAGATAAAATAAAAATTCTTAAATAGGCTTAGCGTAGCGAACTAGGCCTCAATAGGTTATATTAATAATCTAATTATAATTTTATTTAGTAATATAAGCACCTAAAAATAAAATTAAATAATAAGATATTTATTATATTAAATTAAAAGAAATATATATATAGCTATTTTCTAATTAGGCAGCTGCGCTAATAATTAGCGTTTATTTTTTTTTAAAAAAAGAACTATTATTACTATATTAAATTAAGGTATATTAATAATAAATTTAATTTATTTAATTTATTTAAGTATAGTATATAACGTTAATTCTTTATTATAAAAAAAAAATATAGCTACGCTTTTGGCATAGTACGTATATTTATAAAAATAATTACTATTAGCTATTATAGGGGTTTCTATAAAATAGTTCTATAATATTTTAGGTATAATAATAGGAGATATAGCACGTAGTTATATATTAATATATATACTAAAAGCGTATTTACTAATTATAATAAATTAAAATAGTAATTACGTAAGTAAGTATTACTTTTTAATCTAGTATACAACGTCTATTTATAAAAAAAAATAGTAGTAATAGCTTACGCTAGTACTAGTATATTATAAAGTATTAATATACGCTGGCGCCCCCGGTACTATATATATATATATATATATATATATAAAATAATAAATAAAGTATAATAAATAATCTACTACGCTAAACAGCTATATTATACTCTTTACTAAATATATATAACTATATTATTAATATATAACTCTATAAAAATAATATTTATAGTACTTTTTATATAACTAAATATATTTTTATATTATTAATAGTATCTTTTTTACTAAATATTTGTAAAAAGCTTTAAAGTACTGCAGTAAGCTTTGGCCTATATAAGTATTTAAGTAATATAAAATAAATAGTAAGTCTAATAATTATAAACTATAACTTTATAGTAGAAATAGGTAAGTATATACTATAACTATACGGCTACGACTATAGCTATAGTAATAGTAATTTTTACTAACCTATATAATTATAATAGTAAAAGATTTTAAAAATTTTAAAAAGCTCAAGAATTTTATTATAAATACTAACCTAAACTATATTTATAAGTAGAAGTAGCAGTTCCTAGCTCTACTAGATAATTAAAATAATTTTAACTACGCTAGCTTTATAGCTAAAATAGTAATAGTTATTTTAATAGTACTATAACTATAAACTATAAAAAAGCCAGTAAAAGAAGTATTAGTAATAATAATAAAAATTATAAATAAAATAGTAATTAATAATAATAAATAATATAAAGGTATACACATACTCCTCCTTTTTTAAACCCCCTTTTAGGTTACCCTAAGTAACCATAGCCACACTTTTTATTCAATTAATATATAAATATAAATATAATAATAAATAAATATAGTAAATAAATATAATAAATAATAAATAAGTATAGAGAAGAAAAGAAGAGTATTATAAAATATCTATAAGTATAAGTACATTAATATATAATAGTTTAGGTATTAAAAAAATAGTTAATACTAAAAAAAAATAAAAAAGTCTCTATTTATTATATATCTATTAATAAGTACTACTATTATAACCTCTTAGACCCGACCTATTTTAGTTAAGCCTAAACGTTAAGCCTATTTATATATAAATTTTTATTTTATCTAATATACGATAGTAATTTTAGTTTAAATATATTTTTAAATATTTTTAAATATTGAGTATTATATATTAAAATTTTAGTTCTCTATAATTATATATAAAATTTTTAGTAGTACTCTATACTTTTAAAATTTTTTATTTTATACTAGTAGAATACGCGCGATTAAAAATACTATAGTAAAAATAGAAAATAAATCTCTAATATATAGAATATATTAAAAATTTAATAATTATTTTATATTCTTAAATACTTATCTACTACACTATTCTATGTATATTAAAACTAGAAACTACTAATAGTAATTTTTAGAAAAGATAAGTCTATATATCTTTTTTATATTATTATATATATTTTTTTTATATTTATATATTAATCGAACAAATAGTGTGGCTGTAGTGGCTTAGGGCGACCAAAAGGGGTTTCAAAAAAAGAAGGAGTATGTGTATACCTTTATTATTATATATTATTTACTTAATTTAGTTAGAATAAAAAATATTTATTTACTATATTAGTATAGTACTAATATAAGTCTATTAATACTAAGAATGCCTTAAAAAATCCTTTTTACTAAAGTAGAATTAGTTCTTATAATCCTAAAGAGATAATTAAGGATAGCAGAACCCTAGTTCTAGAAACCTAATTATAGTATTACAGAAGCACACTAAATTACTTTTACTTATAGATAAGTGCGCATTAAAAGGATTAAGATAAGAAAAGGGACGAGTTTAAAACCGAACTTATACTATAGTTAACTAACTTATATAATGTAGGTATACGCCTCTACAAAGGGTAGTCCGGGGCCTAATAGTTACTTAAGCGAAGACAATAAGGATGTTTATTACCTAATACTAACCGGAGGTTTTAGGACGTATAGGCCTTTATATTAATGTAAGACCCACTCGCACTGAGAAGAAACGGTTTACGTTTAATATGATCTGAGTTTCAGATACCGCAGCTTCCATTGCTAATGGCTACATCGAAGTCCCTCACCATATATACGCAGCTGACCCTTGCACTGCGCGTTCATAAAAACCAGGGTGGGGCTGACGCAAGTGTGTCTACAGCCGAATGCGGCTATAATGACGAGCCGCTCACGTTTCATAGAGCGCTGGTTTGGTGGCCCTAGAGTTTTGAGTAACCCGAGCAAATACCGGGCGCCTAGTAGATGGCGGCACGGCTACGAGGTAGGTGAGGACAGTTTGTATACACGCAGGTGGAAGGATTGTGACGAGTATGAATAGGTATTTCACGGTGATCGGATGAGTATTAGAGGCGTTCCGGCTGATATGAGACTTGGCCCCGGTATGGTGAGCCTGAAAATCGCGACATGTTGGACGACCAGGATTTGAGATGGATCGACGTCAGCCGTTCTTTGACCCTGGTGGCTCTCGGACATCTAGCTCAAAATGGATGTACATGGACCAGGGGTGGAGATCAGCGGAGCAGGCCAGGGATGCTGTCTCTTTTAGTGTCGGGATCATTAATCGGCTCTTGTTCTGGCACCATTCTCCTTTTACCACCGCACCCCGCTACAGATACGGAGTATTGAGTCGACATACTGATGGTTGCAGGAGGCAATGGAAACATGCATGTACCTTCGCGCTGGAGGGAAAGCATCGGCAGATCCGCTTTGCCTGCCAAGCGGTACAATCAAACATATTTTGAGTTATGACCTTTCCAGAATAGTTGCGCACAATTGGGTTTCCTATAGATATTCAAGGCATTTCCGCGCACGTATTTTAGGTGAAAGAACAGAGAGTTGCAAAACCGTTCCGTCATACTGAGACCGGGCTGACGAGCCCAACAGCAGTCGTGTTAATGGAGGCTTCGAAGATCTAGGCTTCCAAACTCGGAGCTGGTTACAAGGAGTATCCCCTCATAAGGAGTATACCGAGGTGGACTCTTCGACATATGACTCAGTTGCAAGGGCCTAGAAAATAATTTGAGTGATGTTGTGTACCTGGACGGTACAGGTCGTGCCTGTTAGACGTGCTCACGGTAATACTAGTCCATGAAAAGTCGAGTGTGCTTGATTTAACAAAATCTGAATTCCCCTAAGAGTTTGGAAAATAGGTTGACCCATGGTGCAGGTGCCGATAAGGCGATGTACAGATTCTCCCAGAGCAAGCTTGGGGTGCACAATGAGTCGAGAGCAAAGCGTCTAGCTGCAAATGCACCGAGTAAGATCCATGCATCGGATACTGAAATTGTTCGGGGTGGTAGAGATACGTTCGCAGCATTCGACAAGCGGAGATTGAGGGGGTGGCCCGGGATAATCGTAATGAGGCTGACTGACGGCACCTCGCTGGCGGAGGATGAGCGTAGAAGCGACAAAGAAGACTGATCGAAAGCGATATTGGAAGGGCCTCGTATTGCAAGTGTTTGCTGAAAGGGCAACAACGAGCACCCATGATGGATCGGGGCGAAGGGTGAGCCTGCAGATCAATAGCCCGAATCCCGATCCCAGCTCGCGTGGGGGACAATGCCATGCCCGATCAGGAATGGTCGGCCGGGGCCTTTTTACCCGTAATGAGCGGCGGTGCCAACGCTTCGTTACCTGGTGACTCGAGAGATTTGCAGAACCACACAGCCGGCATGGAGATGGGGTCCATGATTGAGCCAACAACATGACCTCACGCCCGGGCCCAATTTTGGATAGCAGATGGGCAGGCGAGTAATCCCAATGAGGGCTTCGCTTCCTTCGGAAATAGCCGCCCCGGGAGCACCGCACAAGGGAGCGTCCGAGAAGACGGGTCACTCTGCCGATGGAGTAGCTGCGAGCGCGAAGACCAAGGCGAACGATGCACAAAATGGTGGGAGCCTGTCGCGTGGAATTAAGCTCGGCCGCCTGGAGCGCTGGAGTGACGGCTCGTGCGGCGGGCCACGCCTCGATATCCCTGCCTCGCTCAGACTGGCCTCACTCCCGGAAGATCATGCGCGGTTCCCTGCACGACAAATTGTCCGCCGTGTCGAATGCTGGCGATGCAACATGGCGCTCCTGGCTGGGGGCTCTGGTGTACACGGCGCTACCGGGTGAATAGGGATTGCATCGCGGCCAGGGGAGCGTTGCTGTCCGTCGCGAAGACGAACGTGAGGGTGACTGGACGCATGGATCCGCAGGGCGCATGTTCGGCTGCAATTAGGCGGCGTGGGCTGCGCATGGTGGACGACACGTGGTGCTTGTGCCACGAAAGAGCGACTCCAGCCCGGCTCCGCAAAACTCGCAGGCCGGCTCGGTTGCAGGCCTCGAACAGGATGGCGCGGCGAGGCTCGAGGGCCGAAAGGGGTGGCGGCCAACGTGGCTCCCGGGGTGCAGCTGCATGCGCTGGCGCGGATCGACCAAGAGATCCTCCACAGGCAAGCCCGCGGTAAGGCTGCCGTCCTGAGTCGGCAAGCCGGCAGCAGAGACGCTCCCGCGCTTGCCTGCGCGCTGAAACGCGTCGCACGACTGGCTGGCCGGGCGGCGGTGAGCGAACGCCTGCGCGCGAGCCAACGTCAGCGGCGACGTGCCGTGTGCGCTGTCTCAATGGGTTGCGTGCGGTCCGCGGCCTCTACGCCATAGCTTCCCCCTCGCTCCACGGCGTTTTCGCTGCTTTCCCACCGCCGCGGCACGATGCTTCATTTGGCCCCCCGTCCGCGCCCCCCGTCCCCCACCGCAGCGTGCCCAGGGTCTCCAACATGTGCCTTCTGTATCATCGCTCATCTCGGCGCCTCCGCCGTGTCGACGTACCTCGTTACCGATGCGTCTTTCGGCGCCTGTCTCGACACCCTGTCCTGGGGCTCTGGCTGCGTGAAGTTCCTCCCCAGGCGCTGAGGCATCGTCCCACGCAGGAACACCGCGTTTCGCTGGCGTCTGACTCTGCCTTCATCCGAGAACGCACACGGCCTAGCACGGACGCCCGTGGTCAATCCATCGCACACACGCTCGACCCTCAGCACCAACACTAGCCGGCCGACACCATCACGCTGTCCTCGTCGCCGACTTCACCACGCATCGCATCCTACCTTGTAGCGTGCTTGACCACAAGCCAAATCACCAACCCGCCGGCTCCGCCACGGCTAGGACTCTGATCCGTCTCTTCTCCACCGGCGGGATAGGCGAAGAGGGATCCTCGGCCTGTCCCCTATTTGTACGGCGGTTGGTCTCTGGAAGGCTGATCTACAGCGCATCACGGCCTATCCTTGACAGCTTGCAGGGCCCCTGGTGCGCCTCCACCGCCTCAGCACCGCAACAGGCTTGATCAGGCTCGATTTCCGGTGCGTTATAGGTTGGCAGGCCAGGGTGCGTGTGAGGGCGGATCGCTTAGCCAAGGCATTGCGAGGAGGCTTGCGCACCCTCCTCCTGAATCGCTCTCGTTCGTCATCTGCATTACCGTTACAGGCCAGACGGCGTTCCCTAACTGTTCTGAGCGGCCTGGTGGGGACAACGGTCCGCCTCGTCCACCGCTCAATAGCAATTTGCAGCACCCTTTGCACGGGGACACACGAGCAAGGGCCCCTCGCCGCTGTCTGACCCACCCTGCCGGCAACGGTTTGGTCACCGCAGTTGACGCTGAAGGACGGTGCTGCGTGCTGAATCGCCGCCATTGTACTTGAACGCTTGCAGGCCCGACAACTCGTCCCACTCTGCCACGCCCCGAGGTCCTGGTGCCCACTGTGTACATCTGCCGGTACCCGTCCTCGTTTCCTTTTACTCTCGTCGTCACACTTCTTCATCCCCCCCCCTTTCATTGCACCAATACACCGTTGTGGAACCGTGACATTGTTTATGGCTATGCATCTTGCTAGTATGGTACACGGCAGCGGGAGAGAACGTGAGGCGCACGCGCACCACTATCACCACCAACAACAAGCACTCCAGCACACGCACTACTACCAACAACAACAACAACAACAAAGTCAACCGCCGTCGTACGCAGTAGGCCCGGCACAGTACTCAACACACATCCCGCCACAGCACGCCGAGCACCAGTACCAGCGACAGCCGCAGTCGCCGCCTTCGCCGCCTGCAGAAGAGCACAAGCCGTCACTGCCCTCAATTTCGAGCCTACTGCACATTGCCGACGGCGACAAGCCGGCGTCCGAGACAGGCAAGTCCCGAATGCGCCTTTCCCGGATCGTGCGTGCTAACGGAAGGTGCAGCCGGCCAGAGCCCCCAATCACAGCATCACTCCCCGCAACTCAGGCAGGAGCAACAGTCCACCATGGCAGGGCCACAGCAGCATCCAGAGAGCCGTCCCGAGCAGCAATTCGGCCCTACGATCGTGAGCCACCCCAGACTGACCCTTCCTCCCACGCCGCCAATGCACCCGGACCCAGTGGTTGACGGCAATCAGTCTCCGTCGACCGCCTCGACCCATTCCGGTGCTGGTTCGTACTATCTTGGCCAGTCGCTCAACAACATGGAGCCTCACCAGCAACGCCAGACCGGCGCTCCCATGGGGCCTGCCAAGCGCACATCTCTCCCACAGGCTTCCATGTCCCCATACAGCGCCTCATCCTACGCCCAGTCACCGTATGCATCCTCGCCTGGAGCAGCTTCGGCCTCCTTCTATTCTCCGGAACCTCAGCCGTACCCCATGGGCATGTACGGCCAGCGACCTCTCCCGTCAAATTTCCAGCCGCAAATGCCTCTTCCTGTACCCGCGCCTTCCGGTAATGGCGCAAACCCATGGCAACATCATCACTACATCGGCACCTCGAGCCATTCCGCTTTTCCGCAATCACAGGATCGGTACATCTGCTCGACCTGCAACAAGGCCTTTTCACGGCCTAGCAGCCTGCGCATCCACAGCCACAGCCACACCGGGGAGAAGCCGTACAAGTGCCCGCAACCTGGCTGCGGCAAGGCGTTTAGTGTTCGAAGTAACATGAAACGCCATGAGCGGGGTTGCCACGCTTCCACTACTCTCACGACATAACGATACGTCAATATATTGCATTACTACTTTCTCCGTCCTGGCGTTACGAGTCACGGCCTTGGTTGGCCAGGATTGCATCTGGATCTAGCGTGCGTTCCAATCGTTCAATCTGGCGTCTGGTGTTTGGTGCTATGCCACCTAGAGAAGACTCTTATCGGCGTTCTTCGAAGCGGTATTTAATGTTTCATTTACAGCATTGCCCTGGCGTTCTTACCTCTCTATCAAAAAGGCGGCAGTGTATTGTGACCAGCATTTTGGTTGGCCAGGTCAACTGGGGATCGCGTCCCTATCAGGGGTGGAGGGATGTTTTGGCGATTGTTTGCCGTAGACTGTACTATAGGAATCCTGCGCATAGCATGCACTGCTTTGAAGCATTGTTGAAATAAGATGAAATTCAAATTCAACATCATACTGCTTGCTGTCCTCGAGATTACCATTCAACACTGGCGGTGTAAGGGTACCGCGTTCTGCAACGCATTGGCACCCCAGCCCAAGCGCACGGTGGTGGAGGCCGCAACGTCAGGCAGAGACTCCACGTTCGCATGCTCATAATGACGGCGAATAATGGTCAGCTTGAGATCGGCCATTGTCATTCGTTCTCCCAGTCCTAGGGACCCATATCGAGGGTGCGACGAGGCCGCGTAGTCCTTGCGCATGAACAACGCGGGAACGTCGCAGTACTACCTCGTGAATCATAAGATTCGGAGTAATGTCAAGCATGCATGGACGGCGGGTCGTGGCGATCGGATCTTCATGCTCCTTGCACATTTGTTCTCATCGCCCAACCTGGGTGTTGGAATCCTCCATACATGACGATGCCTGCTATATGTCGTACAAGAGTCGAAACCATTGAAACTTGTTCCGATGGCAGCGTTTCCACGTCCGCAGTTCCCGACAGGCAATGCAACGATGAGGGATTCCTGCGCTCAAGCCTGGCATGGGATGGGATCTACCTTGTGCCATGGCATCGTACGATACCGGCAGGGTTTGCTTACACTATGCGCTGCGGTACTTGGCGGAAGTAAAGATCAACGACCGGCTGTGTAACTCTGTGAGACTCCAGGCCTGCGCTGACATCACGTGTGCGCGCTATTGGGGCTTCCTTATATTCTTTATCAAAGCTACAGTAACAGAAGCCATCTCTGAGACTCTCAGGTCATTTCCGGAGTAGTGTTTCTCTACCTTCGAGGTGGCAGGACGTTTTCTGTCACTCGTTGATCGCGCCAATCGGATGGCGTGATATAAATGCACCTAACCTTTTAATTGGCCAACGCAACACGTGACGGAAGACGTTCTACAGGAATCATCATAACATGGACCGACGCAGTGTCTTTGCAGGTGATGCCGCCTCTTTAGTGCATACTCATATCTCCACTTGAGATACTTAGGGCTGGATACGATGCTGCCACCATGAGACATACGTCGGTGTCAAGTGCTCGCACTTCTGCACCAATCTTGCAGCAGCCCGCGGACCGGGAAAGGACCTGAAACCACGCCTACCACAGCCATCCCTTGTTCTGCCGATGTACAGCCATCATGTCCAGCAATGGTCCGATCGTGACATCCAGCCGTGGGAATCGGCCCCTATGTGCTGGCTCTGCCGGCTATCTCCATTGGGAGACGATCCTCACCCACGAGTCTTGCACCCTGTCGCGCGATGAATATCACAAGCACCCATATACACCCTTTTGCGTGTCTGCATAAGGATTCACAATGCTTTTGCCAAGCGCCTGAGAGCGATGGAGATTGCTCAGGAATGTTTACTGGCGACGGGCGCGGGTTGAACAAGGGTCCAGCTCGGGCACTGCCCGCTTGCATTAGATAGAGTTTGCCGAGCCGTTGAGACGAAAACGCACAGGGAGCACGTGTGTAGGATTTGCAGGCGGGAGAGGCTCAGACCAGCACTTGAGAGTAGGCCCGACTGCGAGGCCGCGGGTGGAGAACGCGCACACTAAAGAGCTCTCGTTATCCAGGTCTTCCGCAGCGACGCATCAAGACCAGCATGGACAGAAGGTTTGGGCCGGATCCGACGCCTCAGGAGAGCTGCAAAAGCAACATGCAGGCGGCGCACACGCATTGACCGGCGTTCGCCCGCTACGCCCAGTGCTGATCCTAAGGCTGCCTCGCGATACGGATCCAGGGTTTGGAGGAGTGAGATTCGGCGAAGTGTGGTGCCGCCGTCGGCTGCGAGCCATAACGATGACCGGGATCGCGGGAGCATACCGTAGAGGCGGCACTCTCAGCTTTTGTGAGATGACTACGGTGAACAATGTGATGCGGGACGCACCACGGGCATCCTACTAGTGCTGTGTGATGACTTTGCCATGGGATGCGTCTGCATTGCCAAGGCAAGAAGCAAGTGGCATGGACTTGCAGAGTCGTACGATTCCAGCGTCATGCTCTCCGAAGGCCGCCGTCCCGAGTGAAGGGAAGCGATTAGCCATGCGCAATCTGCCATGCGAAGCGTCCTGCACTCTGCCTGTTTACCCGGTAGATCGCTGGACAGAGTCAATAGCGCAGCCTCATCTGCATTAGCACTTCCTTGTCGGAATGTCGCGCCTCCAGGACGTGGACGGCCGTACAGCCTTCATCCCGGGAGCCCAGCGTCTAATCCACAACACGACCGTTGCGCCCACTTCAAGCAACGTGGGAGCCCACTGCCTAGCGCTTCATCTCCGTAGTGCACATCCTCACAATCCCAAGGTTCCCGGCCAGGTTTCGGCCGCCCGGTTCGCGAAGGCATGGTGGCACAAGGCTGGCACTGAAGGCAACCGCTGGCGTGCGCAGCTGTCACGGTGCAGACCACGCTTACTTCTACATCGCTTCGAGGCCCAACACTCTGCGAGTTGTGCGGTACCAGCGCTTCGGTCGCCGACAACCTTCGTCCTGGGAGATCGCACTTGCGACGCGCGCGTCGGAGCTAAAGGCACGAACAGATGCTTGGGGACATTGTCTCCGGCGCTTACATCGCAGCGCGCAGCCACGCTTCACTCTCGAGTCGCTCAGTTGACACACCAACGGTGTGATGAATCATGCCATATTACATCGTAGGTACGCATTTCGGAGCACGCACGGATGAACTGATGTGCCCACACGATCTCCGTCGTTTCCACGCCACCTCCCGAGAGATACGCTGTTCTAGCACGGAGCGAAGTCAGCCCGGGAGGGTCGGGTAGGAAGGGTCGAAAGCAACGTCGTCTCCCAGTCGGGCCTTTGCGGCCTTCGGAGGTTTCTTGGGCGTCGATGGCTGAGTGGAGAGCGTCGTGGATCGGTGGAGACAGCGGAATGCGAGATGGCGGGTGACTTCGCGTCGGTTGCACGGGCGCAGGGAAGATCGCCGGTTGGAACGCTGGCGAGGCAGATGGGCCCGATGAGGCGTTTTGGGCGGGAGATGAGCGTCTCTGGGCGAGTTTGCGCAGATGGAGACGTGGGTTGCACGTCGTATAGGGCGAAGCAGGACGTCGGAAATGAGATTCTGAGTAGTCACTACGCGAATGAAGTTGGAATGAGGTTATTTGATGTGATACACATGCAAGCCTTGTCAAATGTCTATGGAAATGATCAAGCTATGTTCTCTCGATGGCCTTGTGGGAACGTACAATTACAATTTACAGGCCCACGCCAAATGCAGGCGACTCGCTCACTATCCACATGGACAAAGTCGCCTCAGCAGCGGAGAGTACCACCAACACGTGGCAGATGAAGTTGGTACCGCGATGACATTTGCTAGTGGGGTACGATGGTGGCGCTGAGACTATAGCACCTTACAGCCCCAATGTCTGCTGCTGGTCATTTCCCAACCCCAACCACGACATCCACGAACCCCACCGTGTCGTCTCGCCAGGCAGCCTGGCCTGCTCAATTTCTTCCTGAGTCACACTCTGCCATTCTTCCAGCGATATCCATCCAATGTACGCGCGATCTCCGAAACCGCCAATCCAGTAGATCTGTTGGACAACGAAGCGCACCCACTTGCTCACGTGTATCCTGTTACCGGGCAACCACGCGGCAGCGTCGGGGTGCTTCTGCACGAAGCATGCCGCAATATCCTCGTTCTCGATCTCCTCGTCCGTGAGCTCCTCCAAATATCCAAGCAGGCTGAAGCGCGGCACGGAAGCTACGCTGTACCAGCGTTTATACGGCGCGTGCCATCGCAGCGAGAGGGAGATGTTGGAGCCGGCTTGCACGTTCTTGAAGGAGGTCGCTATGGGAAGCTCGAGAATGGTCGGGTTGCCTGTATCAGGCTCGCAGTTGGCGAAGTAGTCTGGCAAGCCGATGGGCGAGCCTCCTACATCTGAGGGCCGGTTCTCGGCGCTGCGGGCGGTGGGAAAGATGGTGGAAAGCGTGCCGATCTTCTCAAGGTCGAGGATGCGACGTGCAAGAACGGCGGACTCGTGGACGGTGGGGATCTTGTACGCGACTCCATCGTGGTATGCTTCGTTGGTAGGTTTGGCGTGCGATAGTGGTATGCTTGACGCCGATGTTAAAGAGATAAGAGGAAGAAGAGCGGTCCGTAGACGCATCGTGCTATGGTTAAAGGCTTAAAAGCGATGTGTCGGATCCGGTAAGTGGATGGGAACCAGTTTTCCTCACCATGCGCGAGAATACATGTACTGAAGGACTACTGAAGAGGTTGGATGAAGGGTCGCAGTAGTGTATCGCATCACAAGATCATCCGACCGCTCGCGTGGGGTCGGGCTAGCTTGAATGCAGGTGGCTGTAGTTACTGCAAGATACCTTTCAGGAACGGTATTGTAGAAGCATGAATGTGCTAACTAAAATTATCGCAAGGATTGACTGCAACAGTGTTGTTGTACGAGGCTGGCGTCGCAAGTGATAGGTGCTCGCCCTTGGCTCGGTGATCCGCGGGTTGCATCTAATCTGATAATCTTTGCCAAGCCTTTACCCACAATCGATTTTGGACTCATCATCGCCGCCGCCCTCGCCGTCGTCTGTTACACACGACACTCACCGCAACCCGTACGTATACCGTTCTATCGAAACCCATTGCTCCCGCTATAGCAACTCGCCGTTCGGCCGCTTTGCGCTTCTTCCGAATTCTGGAGCCCCCCCGGACGACGAAGCTAACTTTAATTGTCGCCACACAGGAACACCCTTGAGTACCGACAGCGCATCCACTTCCATTCATCGCACCCAAATACCGCAAGCATGGGTAAAGTCCACGGATCTCTCGCTCGTGCCGGAAAGGTCAAGTCTCAGACGCCAAAGGTACGCTTATTGAATACATTCGGAAATGAGAAGAGCAGGTTGTGCGCAGGAATGAAAAAGCGGCTCAGGTCGGAGTTGGGGTGCAGGGCAATAGGGTGGACTAGCGGGCGGCAGGAAAAACCAGTCTTGGACACAGATCGCTGATACAATATGTTTGCAGGTCGAGCCCCAGGAGAAGAAGAAAACCCCCAAGGGCCGCGCTAAGAAGAGACTCACATACACCCGCCGTTTTGTGAATGTCACCATGACCGGCGGAAAGAGAAAGGTGTGTGGTTGCAATAGTCCTGGGCCTTTCTCGCGGTTTATATTGACGCACCTCTAGATGAACCCCAACCCCGGATCGTAAACGACGACTAGC
Source organism: Pleoardoris graminearum (assembly GCA_030770415.1). Taxonomy (NCBI): domain Eukaryota; kingdom Fungi; phylum Ascomycota; class Dothideomycetes; order Pleosporales; family Didymosphaeriaceae; genus Pleoardoris; species Pleoardoris graminearum. The sequence continues at coordinate 50,520 of JASEKS010000355.1, forward strand.
AAGGAGATGGAATATGTGGGACACACGCTCAATCATCTGTCATGAATTTGGTTTCTTCGGGATGAAATGTGACTCTGGATCAGAGGGACTGGGAAACTCAGTACGACATGGACGTGACCACGGCATGTCTGATTGTTAGAGAACCCCTTACTTTGGGAGGATGGGGGCGTATTCGTGGCGCCAATGGACATTCGGCTTGGTGGAGCTGCATATGAAATACAGCTATCGTGTTTCCACGTTTTCGAGCCCATTAGCGGTTTTGCACTCTGATTCGTCCCATTGTGTCACCAAGATGTCGGGCATAACTGAACGTGAAAGAACCAACACACTATCTTGAGACTCTGACCGAATCGATTCTTAGTCGCAAACGGTGTGTTGCCTCCTGACACGTACAAAAACAGTGTATCAGAATCAGTCTGGTCATGATCGTCGGCACTTCCACATGTGCTCTTGAATCTCGAATACTTGTCAGCGCTGTTACCAACACTTAATCCCACGGTTGCGATTCTTCCTTCGGAAAGAGCGCGGGCGTCAAGCTTGCTCCGGGGGGGGCGGGGGGTGATGTCGCGTTATGCCAAGTGAAGATAAGCGCGCGGCCGCGCGAAACGTCACCTCAAAGCTTGTGGAGCTCTATATGCATGGCTCCCAACATTACTGTTCATTGACATTGAACATCCCAGATCGCAAACATGTTCAAGCGACTCTTCGGAGAGGTACGGGAAGCTTCAGTTTAGACTCTCTTAGCTTTGGCTGACGAGCTTTTGCAGCATGGCGTGAAGAACGTCGTGACCCTCTTCCACAAGCCGTCCAACGCCGCATCCACCCGCGTGCTTACCCTACTCAAGCAAATGAATGCGCAAGCAGCAGCACACGCCACGGAAGACCAAGCAAGCTTTCACCAGCCACAGAGCAAGCTTGAGCGCATGGAGTTTGAATTGGACGTGACTGAGGCGCCGCCTACTACCGACCAGCTCAAGTCCATCCTGGAATACTTAGGCGGACCGGAAGCTACATCAAAGGTCATTCGAGGAGCGCAAGATGAGGCTGATGCCATGCGAAGGCTGAAGGCAGACGGCGAGACATTTGAGAGGCCTGTCGTGAGTGTCTATCATGTCCTTTTTCTGGCGCTCGCTAATTAGCAAACAGGTGGTAGACTGGAACCAAGGTAAAGCGGGTATGCTGCACCTTTATGAGAACATTTCCTGCATTCCTGCTAACTGCAACAGTCGTCGGAGCGAGCGAGTCCGAGATCCTATCGATGCTCCGCTCGATTCCAAAAGAGACTGACAAGGCGTGACCGTGGAGGGTGGCTCAGGTTTGTACATAAAGTCCAGGGAGCTGGTTATGAAAGGGTTGAGCTCATGCAGCGGGTCTTCCATGGCTACGAGCAAACGAGGGGACGGGTGCCTGCACGATTAGGCCCAAAAATCTCCCATCCGAAACCAATGTCTCATTTGATTGCCCAATGCCGTAATAGGCCACATAGCGCGAGTGCGGGCAGCGGTCGCAGGCAAAACAGTAGGTGCCTTTGCCCTTATGGCGACCCAGTGCCCTGGCGCTGGTGAGCGGACCCTACAGCAGAGCTTCCCGTGCATGCTGCGCAAAGAGCACTCCAGGAGCTTAATCACTCCCGTGCCATTTTCCATCCTGTCTTCGCCTTTCCTTCTATTTTGTGTTTCCCGTTGCCTGCTAGGTAGAAGTCCCGTGGGACGAGGGTAGGCAGTGACCCAGGGTACCACGAGGTAGCTTTGCTGAAATACGATTTCAGCGGCGAAGCTGAACGTGGGTGGAGCGTGGGCGGTTCCTAGGTGAGCCAGCAGGCGCTCCTTCTTCTTTTGCGCGGCCGCCATAAACGTACCTGCTCTTTCGCTCTTTACTCCATCCGCACTTTCTACTTCTGCCACCTTCCCATCAGCTACCTACACCTGCTTCTACACTCCACCCGCCTGCCCTCCCTAGCATTTCGGCGTACTGGTGCCCCGGCGTTACTTGCCCCTCCACTGCCATAGGCCAAAAGTTCCAACGCTGTCGGCTTCTGTATTGCCTATCCTGGGCCAACACACGGCTGCTTTTGCCCCATCTTCTTTTGGAGTATCCCAATAAGCTGTATCTCCATCATGACCAACACCGGCACTCGCCCGCCTGCGCCTGCGTCTTCATCGACTCCCGACACAGAATCCGCCGTCCACGAGGCGAACATGGGCGACGTAGGTGCTTCTCCCGCCAACTCGGAGAACACTGTTGTTGCACACATACGTCGGCGTCCGTGCCTAATGACAGCGAAGCCTGGTACAAGTGCCGCTGTCTTCTCCACCGATGGCGGCCGTCTCCCGCGTCGCAGTGTTCCTTTGCCTCCGCCACCCGTCATAGTCCGTAGCGACAGATTCCAGGACGTGGTGGAGGTCGCCCACTACTGGCGCCAGAAATGCCCGGACTTCTACCATTGTTTCTTTTCCCCCGCCGGATGGACCATTACCGATCTCTGGGACGACTACGACATCCACCTCGAATCACCCGGCTTCCTTGAGGAGGTGCTTCGCTTCATTATGTTCGACAATCATGTTGGCGCGTCGAAGTTCGCTCAAGCCTGGTACCAGCGAAACCCGGCCAAGCTGGAGAAGCTATCTGGTGACCTTGGATACTCGAGAAACTCGAACAACGAGTTCGCTCTGGTTGATGAGTTCTTCGACGAGTGGGAGTTGGGAGAGTGTCCGCGCCAGTTCCTCTATCATGCTTTGTGCGTGCTAAAGCAGGCTATTCATAGATACATGGCGAAGTATCACCCGACACCATCAGAATGCCTCGCCACACCGCTAGTCAACACTATGTCATTGTCAGCTGTTGTGGATGAGCTTACTACCACTACAGAGCATAAACAGGAACAGCCGGTAGCTGCAAGGCCACGTAAGGCTCCTCTCTTCCCTTCCGTGTGCCTTTCCACTGATGCATCATCAGAATCGGCGTTTGCTGGACAACCGACTCCAGGCTCTGGTTTCTCTGCACCAAATGGACCACAAATGCGGTACCCGTCCTTTACTCTATCCCAGCCACCGAAGCCCTCCCTCCACCAAGGCGGTGGTATTCCGAGTGTTCCTCCGGTCTCTATAATGCCAGGGCTCGCTGGCGGCCAGCTTCGTAGCACGAAGAGGCCCGGACGTTCCGGGTCCAATGGATTTGTCCAAACATCGCAAATGCACGGATACGGTGAGAATATGCGTATGCCTTCCGGTCAGCATATGCATCACCCCTCGGGTCCTCTACCGGACAACGGTCCTCACCGATACGTTCCAGGTATGCCAGTGGGGCCTGGGATGATCAACCCTCTTCAACCCTTCCCACCGAACGCTATCATGACTTCGCCACCCCTGCACCCCAACCAGATGCAGTATGCGCCCCTGATGACACCGGCAATGATGGCACCTCCGGGACCTGTTCCTCCTCAAATCCAAGACCCGGCTTACCAGCAGTACGGACCTAATGGGGCGGCTTTTTTCGACATGGCGAATAATGCACAATACCCACCGGCAGGGGGTTTTGATAGCCGGAGGGTGCCACGACGCAACAGTCAGAATATGAAGTCACCAGGCTTATACAACCCGTACGGTGCTGAGAGGCCTGACAAAGCCGGCTTTGCTAGTATTGGAAGTCGGAAGAATGGCCGCGGCAACTTCACAAACAATGTTGGACGAGAAAGAAAGTATTCGCTAGGCACATTCGACCGCTCTGGGTACGGTCCCTGCACGCCCGATTACCAGGACAACAGCACGAGGCTCAATAGTAATACTTGCGTCAAAGGCCCACAGACGCGGGATACAAGCTACAGCTTTGAAGCCGACCCGAATGTCACCGAAGACAAGGAATTTGGCTGCGCCGCTAAATTCATTGGTCCGAAGAATACCATTGTTCGTCAGCTCTTCGTGGGGAACTTGCCTGACGGTATCACGGGGCCTAAGATTATAGAGATCTTCTCCGATCATGCCAAAGTCACTCCGGCGTTGGCCGAAGTCAAGTATTCCACCGATCGTAAAGACCGCGTCCATGCTTTTGTCTCCTTCAAATCTACAGATGACGCCAGGAAGGCATTGGAGACCGGCATTCCATTAATTCAAGGCAGGGAAGTGCAACTTAGCGTGGCTAGGCGATACTTCCAGCGGGATGTCAACTCCCGCAAGACGACACAGGATCCCCGTCGCTCGGCAGACAGTACTGGTGTATCTGGGAAGCGGAACCCTTATTCACCTCAGGATGCTAGGAGCGACCTGCATCATGTGAATGAGTCTCAGCAGCCAGAAACCCCAGCGTCCCGCCGTAGTCCAGAAGTACGCAAGGGCAAGAAGAACATCATTCTAAACAGATCCTATGCAGAACAGAATGAACAGAAGGACGATGTTCTAGTTGTAGAGAGCACGCCCAAAGAGCTCGCCTCAAACCTTCTTGACAACGACAATGCTGGAAAGCATGAGACGTCGGTCCGTGGGCAGGCGGCTGATAGCAAGGAGGCCACAGTCATTGTGGAGACTACGAAGGTAGCATTGGATAGCGTTGTAGAAGCATCACCTACCGAATCGCCCACAACAGGAAGAGTTGCAGAACGCGAAACCGCAGGGTTATCCCTTGTCGACGACGCCCCTCCAAGCGAAAGCGGTCCTGCATCTCTGGAGACAATCGCCGAGTCTATTCCAACGGATGCACAGGCTCCCCTCCTCGTTTCGCCCACTAAAGCCGCTTTGCCTCCTTCAGTTAAACAGGTGCAGACGAGCGCGCAGGATGAAGCGGCAACGGTCGCCGCAACTGAACACGGACAAACTGATGGCACGACCGCAACCCTTCCCGCACTGGAAGAAGCCATGTCAGATGACGACCAAAAGAACGAATTAAGCTTTCACTCTGCACAAGAATCGCACCCAGAGTCTGGTGCCGAGGAGATTAAAAGGGATCAAGAACCAGTTGATGCGCATGCCCAGGTCAAAGTAGCTAGTGTCGCGGCGATCGAGGAAACCCAACGCGAAGTACAGCAACCTGAGCCTATAAAAGCTGGACAAGATCAGATGACCCAGAAAAGTGGCACCCAAACACCCACCGGTCAACAAGAGAAGGATGTAACACCGGCTGCGGGCAAGTCTCTGGCAGAGGCCGGAAAGAAGCAGGGTGCTAAACAAACCGAGTCTCTTAACCCCTATTCCAAGGCATCCAAGGCTCAATTGAAAAAACTCAAGGAGAAAGAGAAGAGGAAGGAGAGACTCGAGAAGAAGAAGGGCAAGACCGAAATGACGAGCAGGGGAGAGGCACAGAGCGAAGACAAAGTGATCAATGCGAAGGATGTTAAGGGCGAGAAAGAACCGAAGGCAATTTCTTCAAGCAATTTTGTAGAAGGTTCGGTGCAGGGTGAACAGGGCGATCAGACACGAGGTAAGCACCTACCACTTGCAGATTTTGTTGCAGTGGCTAAGAACACAGAAGCTCAACAATCTATAGAAGTCCATCAGTACCGAACCTCGACCGTGGTTGAGGATTTGCGAACCGTGGGCAATGTACGTGCGAACCGTGGGCGCTCGAGCGCTCAACAAGAAAAGCCCACTGTTGGGCCGCCGGTACCAGGCACTGGACGTATGGAAGTCCAGGGAACAGAGCAGGTTATGCTTGGGGCTTCTTCAACTCATGTACAATCTCACGAGAAGACGAATCCAGAAACGACCCTCGCGCCGGCAACCGTAAACCCGTCCGTACGATTTCCAACTCCACACAACGACGCAGACCAACAACAAGAAGCCGGGAAGAAGGTTAAGGTGATGCCTGCAAAGATAGCTGTCCCTAGTTTGGAACTCCTAAAACAGAAGTCGTCACCGACGAGCGCTACAACCCCACCGAACACCGCGTACTTCTCAGCGACCACGCAATCTTCTGGAAAGGGTAGCGTTGATGACACTGTCGACAATATGCCCGAAGTCCAGCAGGATGGTGAAGGTAAGCCATTTACGCTCCGGTCTTCGAAGAATACTTATTTAATCGCCACAGCGCTATCTACAGCCTCTGCGCCGCACGATGTAGCGTTGCCCGCCAGCAGCACCACTCTTCGTGGAACCAGTCCTCCGGCGACATCACTTAGTCCGACTGGTAAGCAGTTCCATACGCCTTTGCAGACTCCAACGGCTACGAGTACGCCGCCTGCAGAGGCGGCCAAGAAGAAGAAGCAGAAGAAGAAGAAGAGCAAGAAGAAATCAACGAACACGGAGGGCGCATCTGGGCAAGAGAGCGAGGAGCCTTTCCACGACCAGCTGAGCGAGGTCAATACCCAGACTGGCTATTACTCCCTTCGTGGCAGTGATCTTCCGGCTCAGGAAGTCTTTGGGCGGAAAGAGGACAAGGTGCGTTATGCTGCCTTCCTCTAGCCCAAGACCCATGCTGAGGAGATGTGAAAGGGACCGAAGAGCCTCATTCGGCAAGTCCAAGCGTACGTGAAAGAAAAGACGTCTGGCTACTCTCGCATACCGGAGAGTACAGGGAGCAAGGACAACCGGAAGCAAGTGGAGAAAGTGACGCCTGCAGAGAGTGAGATGATTGTGAGTGGACTTCGCCTACCCCTGAACGAAGCTATGGTGCGCTATCATCGAGAGGCAATGCTTCCTGAAGGTAGTCCGGAAAAGGCGGGCAAGGCGGGCAAGCCGCCTCACTTTGGGCAGTAGACTGCATTTCACTCGTTTGGGGCGAAGAGCGGCGGTTTTGCGTGTACGATATCTTAATGCGGACATGTTTTATGTGGGGTGGAGGGTAGGGACTGGGGCGATGGGATTGCGCATGGTGGATAGAAGGCGACGATACCCGTCTCTTTGCCGTCGATGGTTGGCCTAGTGAACGATCAAACCAAAGCCGTGCTCCCATTGTGAGTTGATGACGTTATCATGGGATGGCATGAGTCAGTTCTCTGGGTGTCATGCCAAAACCTCGAGAAGCTTCGGCGTCTGTAGCGCAGCCCTCAAACTTTGGTACATGCAAAATAAGAAGAATTTGAGTAGCAAAGTCCTATCCCACCCGAGTCAGGCACGTGCATCTCGGTAACGGCGGAACAGTTCGCCCAGGGCGCGAGTCCGCCTTGGCTGTTAGCTCACCTTGGAATGCACGTTGCGGACGATGCGGCTCTGCACAAGGCGGGGTCGAGGTGAGGCTCGCGTTGGTGGTAATGGTGGCTGTGGCGGGCGGGCTACATTGTGGCTCCGCTGTGTGCCCACCGCTACTTCGGAGGCTGCCGGGGCGAGTAAGGAAAAGGAAGGGAATCCAGTGTGACTGTATTCGATGCGGCGGTGATGGTGGCGCAAGGCGAGAATGCCTATGGATGTGGAATGCAAATTGCGGAAAGAGGTACAGCAGCAGCGTGTGGCGGCGGGCGGATGATTTGCACAGGCGGTCAGCAACTGGAGCAGCGGGCAAATGATGGGTGGAGCGTGCATCAGCAAGTGCAAGCGGCAGCGAGAGATGATGCGTCAGTCTTCACACCTCTTCTTATCGCTGCGCACCCTCTGCGATGCGATCGCACTCCTCTCTCCGCCACCTGTCTCGTGCTTTTTGACATTCTCGATATCCTGCGCTACTGAAGCAACATCGGCCGGCTGTGCTCGCCAGGTTCCCAGTGCATGGCGTACAACTACGACAGCCGCTACGCCTACCGTCCAAGCCATGAATCCTCGCTCCGGGCCTCTCGCGATACAGAGGCATCCTCCAGGCGCGCGCAGCCTCCGCAGTCCGCCATGAGGACCGGCGCCTACCACGAGCATGGCGCCTACCATTCCAAACCCTACTACGACTACCACGAACCTCGCTACGCCGCGGCGTTGCCCCTGGATCTACGGTACAAGAGCCGATGGCCGCCCTCGCCCAGCGTTGAAGAGGAATCGGCGTCGCTGGCGCGCGAGGTTTCGTCGGCGGGGTCGACCTCGGACGCGGACCCTGGCGAAGCGAGCTCGCGGGGTACTGTCGACCAGTATCCCATCATCGAGGAGATCGAACGGCCCAGCGACGAGCGACGCTTCGTGCTGGTATCCGATCCCAGTGAAGATGACGGCCCTCGAGATGTCGCGGCGAGAGACCCGAGGCGGAAGAGCTTCGCCGAACGAGGCAATATGCCGCACTTGAAGACCGACATCGACGAACCCCCGCTGTTCACGAAGCGCACGTCTACGCCCTACGCATATACAAAGCCGCAGAAGGAGTCGCTAGCACCGTCTGCCGGCGAGTATTTCCTGTCTCCCGAGACCATCAAGCCGTCGCCATCTAGCATTCCGAGATCCGCTCCGAACCGTCAAGACGCCGACCAGAATGCCAAACCAGCGAAACAGCCGGCCGCCCGTCCCAGACACACATCTTCGTCTCGGCCGCCGTCGCCCGGCGGGAAGCGAGAAGAAGTCTTCGAAGACTCCGACGCCGACTCGGATACTTCCCATCTACGCACCGACCGCAGACCGGCACGATACAGCTTCGTAAAGGGCGACTTGCAGAAGGAAGATCTTAGGGCAAATGTTTTGGACAGTCACGCCAAGTCGGAGACGAGCAAGCAGGGTTCCTCCTCCAGGACCGAGGCTCGACGGGACGCATATGTCGCTGGGAGCAGTGGAAGCAATTCTTCGTCCGGATCGCAGCGTACGCCTGTCGATTCACCTGGATCATCATCTTCGTCGTTGAACGGCGAGACGAGAAAATCCAGGCCTGCTCCTGTTGATACAGGCTACACGAAAAGCTCCAAGTATGCATCTTCTCGCCCAAGCTCACCACGGTGGGATCAACATCCGTCTCCTCCGCGTTCCCCACGTCTTTCCCCACGTCGACCGCCCTCTCCAGCGACATCTAGACCCTCTTCAAGATCCGGAAGATCTTCGTCTTCTCTGTCTTCCTCATACGCTCAAGGACAACCGCCTCCACGAGTGCCGATAACGGAAGCGGATTGGCATGCGACCTATCCTCCGACAACCGACAGGTCGAGGCCAGCCACGCGTCCAGAACGATACGATACAATGCCAGTGCCCATGCCGCGGATCAACGTGAAGAGTCCTTCGCCTGCGAGACAGCAAAATGCCAAAAACCCATTACCATATCCAGTCGATGACAGACCTGTGGACGCCTTCATGCCGCCCGAGGAGCATTATCAGCACGATCATTCTTATGATTCATATACGCCCATCACGTCCTCGCCCAGGCCAAGCCGCTTAGATTCACCAGTCCTAGGCAGCCCTCGTGAACGTTCATCGGCCTTCCGTCCCCAGGTCAGCAACCGACAGAGTACGACTGATGATATCCCTCGTTCGCCTAGAGTCAGATCCAGCAGCGTTCAATCACGGTTCGACGATGACGGAAGGCGTAGAGAGCGGAAAACGAACGTATCGTTGAGTCTTGACAGACCTCTACCTTCCTGTCCACGGACCGTACCCTCATCGAAACACAACGACTGGTATACAATGGAAGGCTGTTCCACTTTTGACATCTGTCCGAGCTGCTACGAAGGCGTCTTCGCCGATACCCCGTTCTCGAGGTACTTTGCCCAGACTCGCCGATACGAGCGGCCCGCGGAGCGTTTTTGCGATTTTGGCAGCAATCCTTGGATGCGCCTTGCATGGCTTTTGACAGTCAAGCAAAGGCGGCAATCACTGGACCTATTATACAATCTTGCCAAAATATCTGAGCGGGAGCGTGATTGTCCCGGCGATCGCGAACTCGGTACAGACCACATCACTTGGTATGGTATATCCGATCCGCGCGACGGCATTTACGTCACGAACTTCGCCATCTGTCCGTGCGATCTCAGAATGATCGAAGAACTCTTCCCGAGCGTCAAAGGCTACTTTACACGCATTCCCGCGACCGCCAACCCATACGCACTGCCACCCACATACACGTGCAGCCTCCGCATCAATTCGCGCCGCTTCCCGAAGTACCTCGATCTGCTGGTCGAGCTCGATGCCGAAGCTCAAACCCTAAACCAGCACCCGAACATCGCCCGCTTCGTCCAGCTCGCCCGCGAAAACGCCTTTAAATCCGAATGCCAGCGCGACAAGCCCCTCCTCCACAAGGCATGGCACTTTATCCCCGCCCTCCCCGAGCTCACCGTCTGCCAGGAATGCTTCGAGGAGTTGATCTGGCCGCACTTCGTGCCTTCATTGGCGAGCCCGCCCCTCCCATCCACCATCCCTAAGCTGTTCAACCGCACGATCCAGCCCGTGCCTGGCGAGGACCCCGAACTCGGGTCCAGCTGCGGTCTGTATAGTGCGCGGATGCGCCAGGTCTGGGAGCGAGCGGTGAGGGAAGAGGACTTCGGATATTTGGAGCGGAAGGTGCTGGAAAGGAAGAGGGCTGAGGCGAAGTACGGGCGGGAGAGGAGGGAGATTTTGGGGTGGATGAATGGGTTGGCGAGGGGGACGTGGGAGTGGGAGAAGGCGAAGGGGGAATTGAGGGAGAATGAGGAGGCATGGAGGGCATGGGAGTAGAGGGTAGACTGCGTTAGTGAGTGGGATGCATGCCATGATGGTAATGAATTATGATTGATGAACCAAGAAGATGTTGGAGTCGCTGAGTGGTTTGTCCTTGCTGTTTTATCCTGCAATGGGTATTCCAATGATCGATTACGCTGGAAAAGGTGCTCGTTCTGTGAACGTGCGGGCCCTGGGAAGAGGTGTGGGCGTCGAGCGAGCCGGCCGTGGTGGGCTGCCGGGCATTCGTTCTATGTCGACATCTTGTAGGTTGGGGGCGATGTGTTTACCTAGGATGTGCAATACGGAGGCCGATTGTGCGCAAGAAAATGCCGTTTTCCATCCTTCAGCGTCGGTACTATATAGCATGCATAATGCGAGAAGTGCACCAGAAAGGGTGCCCGGTGATTGGTTACTCCAAGAGGTTCAAGATGAAGAGGTATACGTATGATGTGAATGTGTTTTGCGCTACTTGCGGTTGGTCAAATGGTGCGTCGCATGCTTTTGACACGATGAAACGTAGGTGCATTGCACTCGGTGCGAGGTTGACGCACGGGCCAAACTAACACTAACAGGGCTAGAATCGCGGTGTCGATCTGCGGATCAATCGTTGTTTATCGCGGGGCCAGGCACGCTCCACTGTCGTCCACGCCAGCAGCCTTGTTTTCTTCCTTCTCTCTGCGGTCATTCTTTTCTCGATAACTCGCAATTGGAGCCTGTGCAGGTGAGTGCGTTCCTTCCGGTCGCCAACCACCCTGCTAACCATCGGAATGTGCACCAGCGTATATTTGAGACAGGCGCTGTCGTGGAGGATGTCAGGCTTCATAACCACAATGTTCGTTCCGCCCGCTTCACATGCTGCGCTGCATGCCTCTCCCTCGTACCCTCCCTTTCCCGCGAAGCCGAGACCGCTGCAGCCCATCTTCACCTTTGCCCAGAGCCAGAGCTGCATGAACCTTGGGGTGGGTGTGCTGGATCAGATGGAGAGGGATACTTCAAACCATGTTCTGAATGATACGTGCGACGGTCTTCTCGAGGCTTTTCCTGCTCCGCCTCAGATGGCATATACAAGCCCGTTGCAGCGCATCGGCGAGAAACTGTGGGTACAGCAGACATGAACGGCTTGCAAGGCGACCAATGAGGACGATGTTACAGTTGCTTCCTCCCCAGCAACGGCCAGCGGTGCCTCCATGCTCTGTACTTCGGCCCAGACTCGTTTGAAGAAGCAGTTCGTGGACCAGCAGAGCCTGAATCGAGGCTACCCGAACTACTCCTATAAGCTTGTCGCGGGCGGTCGAGCACCGCATCTCCGTCTGGACATCCTAAGTAGCGACTATAACAGCTCTGGTAGAGGTGATGAAGGATGCAGTGGTCTCGGCACAGTCTCCGGTCCAGAGACACGGGCACAGGAAGCACAACGCAACGCACATTCTGGAGGCGTGAGCTTACTTTATTCTTTGTTTAGTAACCCGCGAACACAACGAGCACAGTTCAAACCGCAGAAGTCGAGCAGAGGCACCAGTAGTTGGCAACTCAAGCAATATGCAGAGGCGACGTTGGGCAGTGGAAGTCTAAGGAAGGCGGTGAAGCTACCGGAGGGCGAGGACAAGGATGAGTGGCTTGCTGTCAATGGTACGAGACGCATTCGCACAGCGTAGTCGCTCGCTAAAAACTAGTAGTGGTCGACTTCTACAACCAGATCAACCTTCTCTATGGTTCCATCACCGAGTTCTGCTCACCACAAAGCTGTCCTGAGATGAAAGCGACAGACGAGTAAGCGACACGATGTATCCGTTTCTCCCATATCTTATGCTGAGACATCCACGCTAGATTCGAATACCTCTGGCAAGACAACGACGTATTTAAGAAGCCCACCAAGATGTCCGCCCCTGAGTACATCGAGCATCTCATGGCTTGGATCCAATCGAACGTCGACAATGAGGCCAACTTCCCCAGCCGCATCGGCGTGCCTTTCCCTAAGTCCTTTCCTGCCCTTATCCGCAACATGTTCAAGCGCCTCTACCGCGTCTACGCACACATTTACTGCCACCATTACCCGGTCATCATTGAGTTAGGTCTGGAGCCACATCTTAACACGAGCTTCAAGCATTATGTGCTATTCGTTGATGAGCATGGGTTGGCGAGTGGAAGCAAGGACTTTTGGGGGCCATTGGGCGATCTGGTGGAGAGTATGTTGAGAAGCGATTAGCAGAGCTGATGGAAAACGGTGGGCTGGTGGAAGGGACAGAGGCATGTGCGCTCTCTTGCGCGCCGGACGAGAGGATACAGATGAGCATTGGGCGGGTACAGGCGTTTCAGGTAATACCTCTTGAGTGGTGGAGCTCTGATCTTTTGACCACGGCGGATACGAGGCAGCATCTGTTATGACGTATGAGTACGAGAACTGATTCAAGACACATCCGGTTATTCAACATGATCTCGCCTAGGGTATCGCAGGATAGCTTCTCCGTAAAATCCTCCAACTTCGTTCTTTAACGGCCAGACGGCCTCGGGGAAGAGACGCGCACGTGGATACGTGATGACGCTAACCCCACGCGTGCGGGGAAGCTTTTGCAAAAAAAGGCTGAGTTGTACTGCGTCGAGCTAACAACCGTACACACAGCCTCGCCCACCATCCATGCCACCATGTCGGGCCCCAATAATAAAAAGCGAAAAGGACCTCCAGAAGCGATGAACTCGGCGAAACGCCCGCGCTTTCCCCAGCGAGCCCAAGCGCACCATATCTCCACGACCCCAACCACGACCGCGTACCCAAACGGCGAGATCAACCTCAAATCCTTCCTCAACTCGCACCAAAATGAAATCACATCGCTCGAAAATTCCATGCGCGCTGCGAAAAAGGGATTGTCGCGTCGCGCATTCCAGGACGTACCCAGAGAGATGAGGCGCCGGACAGCCAGTCACAACCCGCAGCGAATGCCGAAGAGATTGAGGGCAAGGGCACGGCAGGAGGCAAAAGAGGACAATACACCGATCACTAGGGGTACCAGTGGGAGTGGAATTGGGAAGGGGAAGAAGAAATGGCTGCGGAAGGAAGGCATCGAAAAGAGTAGGAGGAGGTGGGAGGAGCGGAAACCAAAGAGGAAAGGGAAGACGGACGAGCAGGCGACGGGCGGAGCTATGGAGGGTGTGGAGGCGCAGGACAAGACGTCCGCGATCACGAAGCAGGTGGCAAAGAAGGCAAAGGGGAGGTTTGCAGTGCTGGCCACGCCTGGGACGCCGGCCTCACGCTTTCGCAGACGCCAGAAGAACAAGACATGGCTGCCGACGCACATATGGCATACGAAACGGGCGCGGATGACCCCACCCACGGAACCGCTCTGGCGCTTTGCGATACCGCTAGCACCGGCTGTGAAGGCGTACCGGTTGACACACCGTGCTGCAACAATGAGAGGAGCGGTGGCTTGGGACATGAGCTACATGTCCACAATAAGCTTGGAGGGCCCCGAAGCGAGCATAGTGGGACTGTTCAAAGGCTTGCATTTCTCTCAAGAAACCGAACACAGCCCCTGGCAAGAGAGAGCCAAGGCTCAGAAATGGAGAAGAGGTACGAGAGTTTGGGAAGGGTGGATCTACGAGCGGGGAGGCACAAACCCCAAAGGCATTGCACATGTCACTGCGATCTGGTGCGTTGCAGAATCAGGCAGCACAAAGCGAAAAGCTTTCATTCGGGTTCATCCTTGTGCGTTTCTTCAGCTCTGGAACGAGATTATCCGGATCGCGAAGGTTCAGAAGCCTGCAGTGACTGTAGAGGATCTCCGCTTTGAGGTTGGGTCTATTGAAATCATGGGCCCTGCGGCCGCGGAGACCCTCTGTTCGATTCTGCACCCAAGCCCCGATTCCGAATTATCGTCTCCTCAAATATTGTGGAATAGATTAGCAGGTGTGACAGACCCAGGAGTGCTTCCGCCTGGGGCTCTTCTTTCTTTCCCCATATGCGATCCACGCCTTCGAGACCCTCCACGCACGTCTCCCATTGCGCAGGATGCTGAGTCGCAGATGTCACTCATGGAGACGCTTGCCACCTGGCCCATCGACGAGTCACAGACTGCATCTGCACTCTTTGATCGCAATGCCAGATTGGCTGCAGCACGCTCTCTTCCGTCGCAAAGGTCAATCAACCGTCGCAAGAGCAGTGAGGGTGATTTCGGCGGATATCCTGCGCCACGAGCAACAGATCCCCGAATTCCCATGCTCGTCTACACGTCGAAGAAGAGCAAGTCTTGGACCATTCTTCTCCCATGGAAGTGCGTGATGCCCATCTGGCGAGGGATCATGCGGTACCCATTGTCGACCGGTGGAACTCCGCGATTCGGTGGACTGAAAGAAAAGCGCCAGTTAGACTTCGAACGCTCAGTTCCCAGCTTCCCATTTGATCACCCTGGTTGCGACGCAGGATGGGGATGGGAGCTGCAGGAGCGTGCAACGAGGGAACACGAATGGACCAAGCGGCCAAAGGGAAAACGTATTGAGTGGTCTACAATCGATCTCGGTAATGATAGGAAAGGAGAAGTGGGAGATCCGTGGGCCTGCGATTGGGAAAGAATTACCAGGAAGGAAGGAGAAGGCGCGTCCATGACCAATACAGATGGCAAGATTGCGCATCCGGTGGTTCGCCAACTGTCGTCGCGAGATGCTCGTGAAATATTAGCAGGACGTTGCGTCAAATCGGACTACCTCTCTAGGCCACACGTTTTCACCGTCAAAATCAGCATGGTGCAGCGCGGCACGCCCACAACCTGCGCGCGCATCTACCGCCTGCCTACCAATAACACCGAACTCAGGGATACGTGGTTTTCGCTCCTGCACAGTGCAAAATCATCATCCACACGCATAAGGGCTCCCAAGAAGATTCAACCTGTTCTAGATCAACCCCTACCCGAGCACATACAACGCATAGATCTCGCGCATAGCCTTCTAGAGCCTCCGTCCGCGAGGACGTGTCCACCGAAAGCCGGGGAAGAAGACTATCCTGTTGTGCCTGATGAAGATGACTTGATCGGGTTTGTCACCACAGGAAACTACAACTTGGCTGAGGGTATGCCGACTGCGGTTACAAATCTAGTCTTGAATAGGGTTGTGGAGGGACTGGAGGATGGGAAAGGTCTAGACAAAGAGGGCCGCCTGTGCATAGTAAGGGAGGCGGGACGAACGATAGGAAGGCTAGCAACTTGGGAAGTAGTGTAGCACTGTGATTTATCACGAATCGCAGTGGGCGTGGAGCCGCTCGTTCTATCATGACGAAAATATCCATCGCCTGTCGCCTAGACGTCAAAGGTAAACGATAATTGTCGCGGGAGCAATATGCCCTAAGCCTTGAGAAATTTAATGTACAGCTTCCAAAGCTCTAAAAGCAGAGAACTTTACGGTAGCTGTCTCAGGCATATCAAGCCAAATTTGAACCCAGCCCACATGATTACGCAAAGCGCAGCCCAAGAAAACAATCCCCGGACGATGAGAGCTCGCTGGAATCGTTTCATCGTCGCTCCGTCATTTAAGTGAGGAAACCGCACTTCATTCTGTGGTTTATTCATTCCCAAGAGCTCGCACAGCGGCCCGTAACCCATCTCGGCGCGAAACTCCAGCACCGGACGGCCTCTCTTCATCGCTTCCACGCGCACCCAGTCATTGTGCAAAGTATAAAACTCCTCCGCTGCCAAATCTTCGGCACCATATCTCTGTTTCACGATCGCTTTGTACAGGAGATGCATCTCCCAGTGTAGCCGATTAGTTCTCCAGAGGAAGCATATCCATCGGTACTGCCATGTGTCAAACCACCCGAGCGAGTCCCTGACACTTCCCGACCACGCGTGCGCGCTCTGCCGCTGATTAAGAATGACCACTGCTTCTGGGTACATGTCCAGCAGGTCGTCGAAGAACAGCACGCTGGGAAAGTCGGCAGTGGCCGCATAGTCGTCGTAGAGTGCATGGAGCAATCTACGCCGGCGGCCGGTGTCACCGGTGAGGATGCAACGCATTGCTTCATTTACTAGTATTTCGCGGTCCGGGTGCGGGAAAATGTGTGCCATGTGCATACATGGCCAGCATCCGAGAGTTGGCGACTCTAGGGCTTTTTGTATACTTGAGGTCGCGCATCTGGGAAGGCCGGCTGCGATTACGCGCATGCGGGGGGTACTGTATGATCTCGGGACTACACGTGAGTCGGTGAGGAAGCGCATTTCTGGATGAGCCTCAGGTCGAACGGCCCAGCTTAGCTTTAAGGCTATGTCAGCTAGCCTCCTTAAGAACGCAATCTGGTTTTGAAGAAGAGGCCTATTCTCTTCAACACCACTCTGTATTCGTGTGATTCCAGCAAGGCCATGTAGTATGGCGTACAATACCGTGAAGGGCTTTACAAAATCAAGATACTGACCTAGTATGAATACTCTTACTTCGCGGATGGCACAGCAAGGCGGAGTGCTCGAATCCAGCTTCCAGCCACAGTCTTTTACGATAGCGAACTGCTCCCCAAATATTAAACGCGGTCAGCCACCGAAGAAAAGATCAGGCCGGCTAAATCCCCCGCAGTCAATAGCGAAGTGCTGGGAGTCCTGGTGGGGCGACCGAAACGGAATTAACATGGTTTTATCCCTTAAACCGGAGTTACCGGCGCTAGACCATGTCAGCCCCGGACGTAGAATCAGCTGAAGGGTATCGGGGGATTGAAGATAGGCTATCGGTTGTTCAGTTCAACATTGAATTACGATCTATTAAAAGCAACGAGGCGAATACAACGCCATCGACCAGCGGACAACAAACCACAATACTTCCTCCACTGCATTCCGGAATCACTGGCTTCTACAATACCATCTCACTTAACTCAGATAAAATGGCAGCCCCGAAAGAGCTCACCCACACCTTTATCATCGATGGGATGTTGTTTGGTGAATCACCCCGCTACCGGGACGGCTTATCTATCTCAGCGACATGACGGGTCGAACCATCTACACCATTAACCCTGCTACTGGAGACAAGAGGGTGCTGCGCGAGGTCGAAAACCAGCCCAACGGCATGTGCTTTGCCCCGGATGGCTCACTGATCTTCTCGTCCATGTTTGACGCCAAACTATACAAGAGCGACCCGTCCGGTAAAGAGACCTTGTATGCCGACATGTCGAACGTCATGACCGGCTACTGCGGTGATATGTCCATTGACAGCACTGGCCGCGTGTACCTCGACGACACTGGCGCGAAGGTGCTTCACGGCGAGAGTCCGCGGCCGGGCCGCCTCCTGATTATAGAAACGGACGGCTCCGTCCATGTAGCAGACGAGAACATCATCTTCCCCAACGCCCTCTTCATCAATAACGAGGGTAAGACGCTATACTGTGCTGAGACTTTTGGTCACGGTCTCCTCAAATGGGATATCGTGGACAATGGCCGCCTATCCAACCGCCAGAAGGTTTGGTCGCCTGCAGTGATCTCCCTGACCGGCGGGACCGGTAACACTTCCCATGGCCTCATCGGTATTGACGGCGGGTGCATGGATGGAGAAGGCGGCATGTGGCTGAGTATGCTGAGTTTAGAGAGGTTTATCCGTCTTGATCAGCAGGGTCGCATCACGCATGAAATTAAAGTCAAGGGACACGCGACGGCTTGTGCACTGGGGGAAGACGACGGCAAAACGTTGTATCTCATTACAAACTGGTTCTCAGAGGATGAGGAGAGCCTTTTCACCGCTATGGTTGCCAAGAAAACTAAGTGCTCGGTGAGCTATGCTAGGGTCGATGTCGCGAAGGGCACAGCGAGGCCGTGAAGTTAGACTAGGAACTATTTGTATGTAATTTGGAAAATTTAAATGATCTCCTAATAAAAGCTTCCAATTGAGTCCAACTTAGTGCTCTAGAGGCTCCTGTATCGGAATATCGCCGCTGCCTGTTTACACTAGTGTCGTTTCGTCGGTCAGAGATGTCCGCAGGTATCTACCGTATCTATGCTCTCAAAACGACGGCTTCTCGTCGCCCTCATTGTAGTTTTGTAGCCCGCTGGAACTCCATGTCCGTAGTGAGACTGCCGTACTTAACCTTCCATAGATCTACGATATAGTTCACCCGAGCTTTCCACGGCCCGATGTCCCCGCATCGAGGCATACTGTCCTGCGCTTTCTTCACATATGTCGAGTCTAGATTCCACATCTGCCAACCTACCTTATAGCCTAGCGAGTGTACCTCTTCAGAGTCTTCAAACCACCGTTCAAGTATCTAGAAGCCTTCCTAAAATACTAACTATATAACTAAAAACTATTTATTAGAAATTTTTAATTTAGTTAAAGAAATAAAGAGTAGTTTTAGTATTTTAAGTATAAAATTATTACTCTTCTAAAATAAATATATTAAATAAAATATATTTTTATTAAATAATAGTTTTTCCATATTTATAGGTACTATTTTAAGGGAAAATAAAATAGTAGTAATATTTAAAATAATTTTACTAATAAACGTAATCTCTATACTACTCTTAATATATATATATAGTCTTAGAGAGTTAATAAAAAAATCTTTTAAATATACTACGTCTCTAGAGTTATTATTTAATAAAAAAACTATATATATAGGTTTTGTACTAAGTCTAGCCCTAATAAAAATAAAATTTAATTTAGACTTACTTTTAATCGCGTTAAACTATTTATAAGTTATAAAAAAAATATTTTAAAATATTTTATAATACTTCTGTTTAGATAGAGGAAGTATATTAAAAGCGTCTTTATTATTAAATACTATTAATAAGTAACGTTTAGCGTATATAAATATTTATAAAACTTTTTACTAATTACTACTAAAACTAAGTATTTAGTAAAAAAAAAAATATATCCCTTTAAAAGTTTAATAATAAAAACTATATTATAAATAGTACTAGTGCTAAAATTACTCTATAATAATTTTTTTAAAAAGAGTATTTTAGAAGATCTCTAAATAAAACTCTTCTAATAATAAGTAGCTTAGTTATATCTCTAGTAACTCTAACCTCTTTTGCCTAAATTTATATATCCTAGATTAATAAGAGAAAAGAAATTTATAGTATTTATTATTATAGTTATCTAGTAATCGTTTAATTATAAGTATAAAACTTAGAGCTTATATTAAGAAAGAATAAATAGCTAGTTTATAAAGAATTAATAATACTATAATTAATAACTATCTTTTTAATAATCCTAATATAATAAAAATATAAAAAATAAATAAATTAAGTCTATTAATAATTAAGCTAGTAAAAAAATTTAAATTAAGTAGTATATTATAATACTATTATTATTAAAAACTAATTGTACTATATATATTAGCTAAAAATAATTATATATATTTTTATACTAATAGATTCTTCTATTTTAAAATCTCTTTAAGCTTTACTATCGCTATTTTAATAAGCTTATTAAAATTATTTAGTAGTAAAATATTATATTTTTTATATATATACTAGATATTTCTATAACAACAATATTCTTTTAAATAGTAATTAATAATTTTTTAGATTAAGAATAGTAGCCTAGTTTTAATAGTAAAATAGGGCTAGTAGTATTAAAATAAAAATAAAGAATAATAAAATTAGTCTTAGCGAGAGGGTGTATAGCTTAGTGGATAACACACCTGGCTGCCTATAATAGTAATATTATAGGCTATAAGTTTAAATCTTATTCTCGTCTACTTTAATCCACTATTTAAATTTATCTAGGCACTTATTAGGTTTTAGACTTAACCTTATTAGGTTTAGTTATATTACCTAATTAGGCTAATTAAATTCCTAAATAGGTTTAGTTTAATTACTTAATTAGGTTAGCGTAGCGACCTAATTTAATTAGTATTAAACTATTTCTAAATAGGAAGGACGCTAGTCCTAAATAGGTAATTAATTAAATTCTAGTATAGGTTACTTAACTAGCCTATATTTAATTAGTTAGTTACTTAAAGAGCCGGTTATTAGTTCGCTTAGGAGATAAAACACTTTTCTTAAATTATTAGGTAGCCTTTAATATAAAAGGCTTATTTTAAAAAAAAAAAAATTAGTCTTATTAAAATAGATTATTTTCTAATCTATTTAATAAAGGAAAGCTTTATTTTTAATATTTTACTCTAAGCTATTATCCTAACGGATATAGTAATAGTAAGAGTTAAATATAATAATAAAAAAAATGTTTATTTATAAAGGCGTTTTACTAGTTAGAAGTTTTACCTATCTTAATACTACCTCTAAAGAAAATTTATATATATTCTCTAATATCTTTATTATTTAAGGGGCTATAGTATATAAATACTAAATTTAGTTCTAGCTTTTCTACTATATATAAAGATAGAAACTCTCCTTCGTTAGTTTTAAAAAACTTTATAGATAAAATAATAGTTAAATAAAATAATAATAGAATTTTTTTAAAAAAGTTAAAATAATTAATAGAGAATTATTTTAGTTTATAAGTATAAGTAGGTATAAATACTTTGTTAAGTACTACTCTTAGGCTAATCAGTATAGTATAGTACGAACTTATATTATTTTTATATAAGCTTACTAAAGCGTTATGAACTTTAATTAGTAATAGGCTAAAATAAAGCTTATTATATATTATAAAGTGAAGTAATAAACTTAGCTTATACCTATTTTATTATATAAATATATTCGGGCTTAACTAACTCTAAAGCCTATTTAGAACTTTAATTAAATAGAGTCTATTTAGGTTATAAAAAGGTAGCAGAAAATAATAATAAAAAATAAAACTTATTAGATAACCTTATTTATATAAACGCTAGTATAGTAAGTTTTAAAATATTTTTAATTAACTTATAGATTTTTTTTAATAACTACTTTAGAGTCTAACAAGACTAAACTAAAATAATAACCTAAAATTATAGCTAGCCTAGCTAGTAAAAAAGAACTAAAGAGCTAAATAGAAACTAGTTCTTTTATTTAGTTTTATACAAAAAGAATATATCGCTATTATAGCTTATATTATAAAAATTTATACAATTTATACTACTATTTATAAATAAATATATCTTTAGCTCTTAAGCAGAATCCCTAAATAAACTAAGTAATATATAATATTACTCTACCTATAAGTTTAAAAAAAAATTTATTAAATTTATTATTTATTTAGTCTTATAGTCTAATAATACTATAAGCTGATTTTATAGTAGTACCTACTATCCGGGAAAACTAGTATAGTATTTAAAAATAGGACCCTTAGGAAAAATATATAGAAATATATAATTCTCTAATACTAGATTCTAATTAGGCCCTTTTACTAGTTATCTATATTTTTACTATAGTAGCCTTATAGCGCTAGTTATTTAATTATACCTAATATAAGAATTATATTTAAAAACTAAGTAGTAAATACTAAAAGATTTACTACTCCCTAACTAGATTTCTTTTCTAATATTTATAAATAAAGACCTTAATTATCCTAAGTATTATAGTTAAGTAGTAATATCTATATTATTACTAATATTAATAATTTTATATATATATATATTTATATATTAATTAAATAAATAGTGTGGCTATAGTGGCTGTGTAGGCGACTAAAAGGGATTTTAAAAAAGGAGGAGTATATATATACCTTTATACTACTAAATATATTACTAATTTATATATAGATTATAAAACATAAATATATATTATTTAATTTTAATTTAATAAATATATTTACTTTAACTAATATATTAGCTCTAAAATTACTATTTAGATTACTAATTTATAAGTAAAGACTTTTAATTAGCAGCTCTATTAAATATTTATAAAATATCTTAAAAGATTATTTATTTATATATAGAAATAATAATTTTTTACTATAAAGAACTTATACCTATAAGCGCTCTAAAAAGCATTTAAAAAATATAGAAGGTAAAATAATTTATAAATACTAAAAATACGTAAATATTATATTTAAGTAAAAGTATAAATAAAGGTAAGTATTACTATTTCTTTATTCTTATATTTATTACTAAGCCAGTATATATTAAATATATAAATAAGTATAATTATTTATATAAATATAATATTAAGGACTATAAAAAGCTTTAAAACTTTACTTACTTAGACGGTTTTCTCTAATATAAGTAAAAAGTTTATAAGATATACAGCGATACTAAAAAGTTTTTCTATTACTTTTTATTAGACTATAAGTAGAGTTTAGACTCTAGTTTTATATAAAAAGAAAATTTAGCTAAATATATTTACTATATTTACTAAAAAACGTTTATTTTTATAAATTTAAAGAACTTTGTTATCTCTAAACTAAATACTTAAAATAAAATAATAGATATATTTATATTTTAAGTTTTAGTATCCCACCGTTAAAATATTAAAAAAAATTCTAGCTTAAATTAAAGTAAAAGTAAGTATTAAACGTTAGGTTTTCTAGTAATAGTAATAAAAATTTATAAGTTAAAATAAAGAGGCTAAGTAGAGAAAATAAAAATAGAATATAAAATTAAAATAACTAAAAGCTATAGCAATTGTTAAAAGTAAGTCAAAAAGGACGTAGGCTAGCCTAAAAGTAAAGTAACAGCATGAGGATGTGTGTGCTTTTGCTATATGCACGGGTACGAGGAGGCGTGTAAAAGGGGAGACAATGAAGGCGAAAGCTATAGTTATAGTACTCTAGTAAGGTTAATAGTAATAAATAGAACTAAGTTATAAAATAAAAGATTTTATAATAGTATAATTTATATAATATTTTTTATATTTAGTTATTTATTATTATTAAACTTTTAATAGTTATATATCTCTTTATATACGATAGATAGGTATACTAGAAATTATATACTCTATAAATAGATTTATAAATTATTAGTATAATTTTCTTTTTTAATATTCTCTTTTTTTAAACTTTAATTCCCTAGAAGAATAAATACTTATTATATATTTTTAAAATACCTACCGCTCTACAAAGATATATTTCAAAAGTTAATTTAAACTAATACTATAAGGTGTAAAGAAGATATAATAAAAATAACTAAACTAGTTTTACTCTATATATAATAAGAGAATTATATTAGGGTAAATATATTTTATAATAGTAGGTAGTAATTTTTTACTTTATTATATAATATAGTTCCGGTTTACACCCAAAAATCTTTATATATAATAGAGCTAATAGGCTATAAAAGATAACCTATTTTATTTAGGACTTATACTAGACTGTATAACTATACTAAAAAAGCCTACCTTTTTAAAGTAAAAAAATAAAATATATATAAACTGCGCTATACTTCTAATTAGAATATTATAAATTTAAAACTAATAGTTCTAGTAAGTCCTAATAGGTATAGTATAAATAAAATAATTCTTTTTTTACTAAAAGTAGCTATTTAGCGATATTCGCTAGTATAAAAAATTTTTTTTAGTATTACTATAGATGTTTAATAATTATATAGTTTTTAGTATAAAAATTAAGCTTAAGATTTAAAATTAAAAAAGAATAAGGAACTAGTTTATAAAAATTAATAAAATTATAATAATAACTATAGAGAAATATAAAAAAAATTAATATTATAACTAATGTAGTCGGCCTTACTATTATTTATATTTTTCTCTACTATTCTAATTTACTATTTTTATCTTTAGTTTTTTCTTTATACAATCTCTTTAGTTTACTAGTATTATTTTTAAACTTATTTTTTTTAATTTTTTTTATTTACTATATTTATTCTTAAGGTTATTACTGCGTAACCTCTTCGGCCTACTAGTATTATTCTTAAACTTATTTTTTTTTACTCTTTTTAATCTACTATTTTTATTCTTAGAATTTTTACTACGTAATTTTATTTACGGATCTTTATTATTATTATATAAAGAGAGGTAAAGTGTAGCGTCAGAGACACTAGTCCAAAAAAGGTATAGGCTAAAAAAAGTTGTTCCCCCGGATATAGTTAAAAAATAAGCGTGTATAAGAATTGTAAAAAATGTTTTATTTTAGTTAGTGTTTATTATTATTAAATTCACTTTTTACTTACTTTAACTTATTATTTTTATTCTTAAAAATTTTACTATGTAATTTTTTATATAGGTCTCTATTATTATTAAATATACTTTTTATTTATTTTAATCTACTTTATCTGCTTTTAATCTCTTTACTAGCTTTCCTCTTCCTTATAAATATGCTAACTTCTTTTTTAAAAATATTTATAGAAACTCTAAGCTCTCCTAAACTATTTATTTATTTAAAAATAATACCTTTTTAGTATTTAATATACTTTAAAAA
This sequence comes from Pleoardoris graminearum, assembly GCA_030770415.1. Lineage (NCBI taxonomy): Eukaryota > Fungi > Ascomycota > Dothideomycetes > Pleosporales > Didymosphaeriaceae > Pleoardoris > Pleoardoris graminearum. Next base: position 75,185 of record JASEKS010000355.1, read on the forward strand.
GGCCCTAACAAACTTAAGGAATTATTTTAAATTATTAGCTTTTAGATTTTTAACTTTAATTTTATATTAATAACACTTAAGTGCTTTTTTTATATTATATAATTTTATAGGGTTAATTAAAAAAGGTATATTTATAACTCTAATTTTCTAATCTTATATATAGAGATAATAGTTATTTATTAGTAGTTTTAGATAGACTAAAGATAAAATCTAATAGTATAACTAAAACTAAGTAATAATATAAAATAAAATAGTTCCCTTAGGGGAGCTATATTTTAAATTTATTATTAGTTTATTTTTAGTTTTTTTATATTTAGTTTATTAGCTCTACTAATCTTTAATTAATATAATAGTATAGCTTTTATATACTACTTAACTTTTTTGTACTAGCGCTTTAATATATATTATATTTACTTTAAACTAGTTTCTATTAAAGATCTTATATACCCTACCTTAATTTTCCTAACGTTACTTCTATATCCGATTTCTTAGTAGTATAGAACTATTTATAAAACAAAATTTAGTAAGGGGTTCTAAACGGGCCTAAAAATAAAGTGTAGTAATAGTTTTATATAAGACTAATAATATATCTATTCGGTTTTACTATTTATAGTAGTATAAATTCTTTAAAATAATTTTATTTTTAGGATATTTAGCTATTTAATTTAATTATTTTTATAAATTATCACAGTTGTTACGTATTAAATATAGTATAATTATAATTTTCTTAATAGTTTACCGCGTAATACTAGAAAAATAAAAGCTAAAGGTATATAGTAATTATATAAATATATAAGTCTAGTTTACGTAAGCTTATATAATAATAGGAGTTAAATATATACTACAAAAACTTTATAGTAACTATTAATTTTAGGCTTAGCTAATAGAGTAGAGTATAGAATTATACTTATTTTATATAGCTTATATAGTACTATAATTACGTTTATAATAATAAAAAGTATGAGTATACTCTTATACTCCTAATTATTTTACTTTAAGTTTTTATATTAATAAAGCTTTTAATATAAAAGTACTATAGGAACTAGTAGTTTAATAGTAAAAAAAAAAAAAAAAACTACTAATTTATATATAAAAAATATCTTCATATCTCTATTTTAGATAAGAAGGCCTAATAAATTTTATATTAAGGGGTTTTTAAAATAAAAAATAATATTATATACGGTTAAGAGAATAATTATTATATATAATAGATACGTAATAGGAGGAGCTATAGATAAAATATAAAAATAGTAAGTAAGCTACTTATATTATAAATTAGCTTAGTAATAGATTTTAATAGGGGTTTTTATATTTATACTAATAATTAACGGGAGAGTAGAAGTAATAAATAAATTTGTTTAATTAAATTTATTAGTAAAAGTAATTATTATTATAACTACTATTATATTATTTATAAAGTAAAGCAGCTTAAGCGAGGCTAAATATAATAACTAAATTTTTTTTTAAAGTCTATTTACTTTTAAAATTCTATTTCTCTTATTTATTCTATACGGCCTCATGTTTTAGTATATAAGCCTAACGCTTAAAATTAATCTAACTAAAAAGTAAATAATATAAATAATAAGAATAGCCTATACTATTTTAAAGAGGAGATAAGCTATAAAGATAAGCTAGAGAATATTTAATTAGCTATAGCTTAATTAGTATTTATATACTAAATACTTTAGTCTGTTATTTATCTTATATACTTAACTAATCTGTTTAACCTATTTTAAGGCTTAGTTATAATAAAAGCGCTGTATAAATAAGACTTTACTAGTATTGTAGTATAGTAATTATAGTTATTAATAATAGCTTTCTAGTATAGCTAAATATAGTATTAGTTCGTAATAATAGCTAGAAACTATTACTATATTAGGATTATTATAATTTTATAATAAAGACATATATATACTCCTGCTTATTTAAAACCCCTTTTAGTCGTCTCGAGTTACTATAGCATACTATTTGTTCGATTAATATATAAATATAAATATATATAATTTTATAATATATATACTACGCCTAAAAGTATACTCTATTAAAAAGTAAAAATACTTATTCTATTACTATAAAACCGTAAGGGATAATAGTAAAAATAATAATATTATTATATAAAAAGAGTATTTTAAGTATCTAAGCCTTAATTTTAACATATTAGAGGGCGCTAATAAATACTATAAATAAATAGGAGTCTATATCTTTATAACTATAAAAGCTTACTAACTTTTATATTATTTAACATACGTTATTACTCTTACTAGAAATAGGCTAAAATTATAAATTAATTAACTACGTTCTTTCGTTTATAATTCTAAATATCTACAGACTTTATTATTTAAAAATCTATATAAATATACCCTTAAATATAATATTAAAATATAACTATTAGCAGGGTATTACTATAGTAGTATAGAACTAGTAATTATATTAAATAAATACCTATAAGTTATTAGAGTTAATTTTATAAATTACGTAAAAGGAGTTTATAAATATATAAATACTTATAAAAGCCCTAGCTTAAGACTATTATATAATTTTATATTTATTCTAATAGATTTAGAGCTTATAGTATAAAAATATAACTTTAGCTATATAAACTCTAAGCTTTATACCGCCGGAGTTAAATACTACAGGGGGATGAAACAAAAAAGGGTTAATCTAAAAAGTTATCTTTTTTAAAAATTTATATAAAATTAATTAATAACCCTAAAAATACGTGAATAATACCGTTTTAAAGAGAAAATTAAGGGGATTTTAATTACTATTTTAATTACTACTTAGTAAGTATAAGATAATAACTAAAATTACCTAAACATAGTGATTTTTTTAACCCCTTTTTTAGATTCCTATAACTTTTTAGTTAGTAAATATATTTAACTAAAATTTTAACTATACTCTTTTAGGCCTAGTATAGGTCACGTAACTAGATTTTCGAAGTATATTAGTAATCTAATACTAAAATTATATTAATTATAAAAATATTGCTAAGGCTTATATAATCAATAATTACGTAATATATTAGTAATATTATAGTATATTATAATATCTTTTAACTTTTATAAACTTAAACTCCTATTTCCTTAAAATAGAGCCAAAATTCTTAAAACTTAAATTTTAAGTTTAACTTCTTTTAAAAGTAAATAATTTACCTAGTTTAATTACTACTACATTAAATAAATCTCTTACTAGTATATATTATACTATACAACGTATTAAAAAGAAGGAGAAAGATAATTATAATATAAAAAAAATTAAAAAAGGCAGAGTTTTAAAGTTAACTCTAAGAGATAAAAGAGTTATTAATAGAAACTTAACTAAAAGTCCTAAAAAAGAAAATAAAAGACTATTAATAAAAAATAGTTTAAATATTACAAAAAGGACTTTACATTTCTTTTTAAAAGAAGAGGACTACTTTATTAATATAAGTAAAAAAAAACTAATAATTAACAAAGAAAACGCTAAAAAAAGATTAAACTACGCTAAAGAAAATATTAAAAATATTAAAAATATAAATTTAAAAAAAATAATATTTTCTAATAAGTTAGTAATACAAAGGGGACAACAAAATAGATAATATTATAGAAAAAGGGGTAATAATAGAGTTAGAAGAGAACTGGCTGTTAGCTAATTACGAAGTAAGTTATTTTAATTTTTTAAAATATTAAAATATATAACTTTTTATATATTTTTAAGTTATAGTTTTAGTTTTTTAATATTAATTATATTAATTATTTTATAAGACAAGATCTTAAACTATAAGTTTAAGGTGCAATTTAGGTAAAAGGTAGAAGTAATTTAGTATTTATTAAAACACCTAATTCTTCTACTTCTTATACTAGTAAAGACTATATAAATAAAGTCCTTATACCTGAGGTTAAACTCTATATAAAAAGGGGTAAGTTTTATAATACTTTTTTACCCCTTTTTTGAATAATATAATAATATATATATATATATATATTATTATATTATATTATAATTATAATTATAATTATAATCTTTATATTTGTATATTAATCGAACAAAAGGGTGTGGCTGTGGTGGCTGTGTAGGCGACCAAAAGGGGTTTTAAAAAAGGAGGAGTATGTGCATGCCTTCATACTCAATGTGTCGAATAAGCCAGGTAATATAATCTTTATATTAATATTAATTTAGGTTAGCAATTTTAACAAGATAACGTCCCTATTTATAAAACTAAAAACGTTTTAACTTAGTTTAAAAATAATAAAATTAAACTATTTTCTTACCCAGCCTATAGTCCTAATTTAGCCCCTATAGAAAATATATAGGGTATATTAAAATTAGGGCTAAATAAAAATAAAAAGGCTAATTTAGGTATAGAAAATAGTTTAAATAGTATAGAGGCCTTTAAAAGAGTTATTAATAAAAAGTAGTATAAAATACTATGAGAAGTTATTAATAACTATATTTTATTTTTTCCTAACCGTTATAAGGCGGTTATAGAAGCTAAAGGCTACTATACTAAGTACTAGTAATATATTATTTACTAGTTTATTATTAAAAATGTGAAAATTTAACTTATATATATAATTATATAAATAATATATAAATATATAAAAATATTTTATATACTTATATGTTATAAGTATAATTATAATATATATAAAAATAAACAAATTTTACACCTTAAATAAAAAGTTGTACTAACTTAAAGTAGGGTCTTAAAATTTTTCTATATTTACTGACTTTTTACTACCCCTAAACCCCTTAGTAAGCAGCCCCTAATAGGGTAAATAGAATCTCCTAAACTTTCTCTTTAAAACCCTATTTTTCTCGTATTTTTTAGCTTACTAATTACAAAGTTATATTATTTTAAAAAAGATATCTTTTTTAATTAACCCTTTTTTGTTTCACCCCCCTGTAAAATATATACTAAAATATTAGTACATTCTTATAATTTAGTAAATATAAATAAAATTATTTAAATTAGCCGTACGTATTTCCGTTATAGAATATATAAAAGAAGACTTATATACCTATTATAATAATATTAAAACGTAGTATTAATATAGCTTATATCTCTTTAGCTATAGGTATATAATTTATTTAAGGCGTAGAAGTCTGTTTTAAGCTTTTCTATTAGTTAAGTAATAGAGAGCAGAATAAAAAAAACCTTTATACTTTTTAAATAATATTTCTTAAACTATTTATTTTTTTAAAAAGTACTAGTTCTAATTAGTATCCCTTTAATAATAAATAACTCTAGGACTACTATTACGAAACCCCCTATCTTATATTAAAATATAATATATATAAATATTATTATTTTTTAAAAAACTACTAACCACCTTTAAAGTATATTATATATTTGTATATTAATCAAATAAATAGTGTGGCTATGGTGGCTCGGGACGACTAAAAGGGGTTTTAAAAAAGGAGGAGTATGTGTATGCCTTTATAAGCATATTATATAAAACTAATTCTAAGAGCTTTTTTAAAGTAGTTAATATAACTATATAGGTATACAATTTTTTTATATACTATTTAGTCTATTCTCTAATATAATTAAAATATTTAGTTAATACTAAAACGTAAAAATAATAAAGGTCGCTATAAAATAAATATAAAAAAAAATATAAAATATTTAAACATAAAAGAGAGCCCTTTTCTATATAGTCTACTTAGTATATAGGTTTAAAATACTCTTAAAATCTAGCTTACGCTAGTAGTTATAATAGTTATTTTAGTTATCTATCTTAGCCGTAAACTTAATATTTTTAAAGAGTATAACTACTATATTATAAGCTATTTAGAAGCGTTAGATAATTAGCTTAATAATCTAATAAATAAATCTAATAAAAGTATAAATATTATGTAAAGATTTTAAAATAAAATTTACTATTTAAAGAGAGGAAGTAATAAAACTAAAGTAGATAAAAGAGTTAAAAAGCTAAATATAGGTTCTAGGAACCTAAAAAGAGAGTATATAGAGTTTAAAAATAAAAATAGTATAATAGAAATAGCTATTTTAAGAACTATTTTAAAGGCTATATTCTATTTATATTATTAGCTAAACTAAAGTTTATAGGTTAAATTTAAAAATAAGCTTTTAATTTTAATTTCTTAAAGGTTTATTACTTAATTAGCCTAATATAGAAAATAAATTCTATAATAATATTATATATCTATAAAAGGAGGCGCAGTTTAACTATATAATATATTAGTAAATAAAACTTTAATTAGAGTATTTAGGCGCTAGTATAGTAAAAAGGCAGCTAGCTATATTTTATTATTCTTCCTATATCCTTTTTTTAGATTTTTAGGCTTTGCCTTATACTACGCTATATATTAAATATAGAGAAATTATTCTCTTTATTTAGTATTTAATAGAGGTTTAAGGCTTAATTAATATAGTTAAGTATTTATATAATAAAAGAAATAAAGGTATATATATACTCCTCTGTTTTTGAAACCCCTTTTGGTCGCCCTGAGCCACTACAGCCACACTAATTAGTCGATTAATATACAAATATAATAAAAGTATAACTATTTTTATTTACTTTTGCTAGCTAAGCGACGCGTATATAAATTTTTATTTATTAAAAATCTACTTATAATACCTATATAAAACATTACTATTTTATAATATCTAATTAAATAAACTCTAAAACTATCACGGAGGCTTAAAAGTAAATATTAAATATTAATATTTAATAAAAATCTACGTATAGAGAGCTCGCTAGGTATTTTAAAATAAAGTAAAGGTATATACTAAAATGCTAGCTTTACTAGCGTAGGCGTATCTATTTTAGTATTTATATTTAAGTAAAAGGTATTTTTACACCTATAATACTATTTCCCCCTATAAAAAGTTTTATTTTTAAAACTTTATAATTAGCTCTGTATATTTTTAACTTTTATATAATAGAGCGGAGTTAAATACTTATAAAAATAAAATATTATTATTAGAGCGGTAAAATACGTAATTATTTAAATAGTAAGTTATAAAACTATTTTTATTTTAACTTAACTATTAAAGTTATAAGTATAATAAGTAAGCGTAGCTTTTTTTATTTACTATTTATACCTCTAAGAGAACCCTTTATACTAAGTTATATTATCTTTATAATCTTATTATACTACTTATCTACTAAATATACTTTATTACCTATTAATTATCTGCTAGATTATTTTTAGTCTTTTACTATTATTTATTATTAGTTAATTATTTATTTATTATAAGTTAGATAATAGTTATTTATATATTATAAGCCTCTAGGAAGAATATACTTAATTATTAAAATATTTATAAGTAACGCTGGTAGTACTCTATAAAATATATTTAATAGCCTATAATATTAAAGTAAGGTTACTAGTTAGGGTTATTAAAATCTTTTTATTTAATAAGGAATTTTAGTAAGCCTTTATAACTAGTATTTAGATTAATTATATATTTATTAATCTTATAATTAAGTATTACTTTAATATTATAAACTAGTAAACTTTCTTTTATAGTAACTAACTCTTATAGTTTTTACTACTACTCTAGTAATAGTATTATTTTCTGTAGATAGAGTAACTATAGGTAAAATTATAAATAAATATTCTTAAGCGTAGCGTAACTAGTAAAATTAAGCCTAAAAGCTTAACTTATACTATAGTAATTATCTAGTTACTTTTTATAAATATTTATAATTTTAAATAGTCTAGCGGCGTGGCATAGTGGGTATATACTATAGTAAATACTAAGATTCTTTAAATTTTTAAGGTATTCTTACGTATTAGAGGTTTAATTTCTCTTACTATTATAGCGTTCTTTAAACGCGCCTACTTTACTAGTAAAAAATAAAATTTTTAAAAGTATAGGGTACCGCTAAAGAATTAATATAAGATTATAAAAAAGTTAAAATGTTTATATAAAATATATTATATATATATTTATATACTAATTAAATAAAAAGTATAGCTGTGGTGGCTCGGGGCGACTAAAAGGGGTTTTAAAAAAAGAGGAGTATATATATATCTTTATACTTAATATATTAAAAAATTTAGATAAGGCTAGATTAAATAAGGTATAGTGCTATACTAGTATATATACTAGCGCGCTTAGTACGCCCCCTAAAAAAACGTTAAGTTAAAAAAGTAAAAAAGTTTAGTACTAATACTATATTCTTTAGAGGAAAAATACGTAGAGTACTACCTATATATTTTTCCTCTATCTTCTCTTATAATTAACACAGCTAAACTATCCTACTTAAATATTTATTAAATAAAGGAAGATACTTACTAAAATATTATTCTTTTTTAAAAGTCCTAATACTACTCCTTCGCTTATTAACGCTAACGATAAAATATATATTCTAATTAATTTTAAGGCGTTTAAAACAGCGTTTAGTACTATTACTTAAGCTTTTTTTATAGTATCTTTCTACTTAATATTAGGTAATAAAGATATAACCCTAATAGATACTTACTAGTATAAGTACTTTATTTATTTAGAGGTAGCTAATAGAGAAAAAGTAAATTCTAAGGTTATAATTATATTTAATTATAAGCATAGCTCTATAAATAAGATAGTAGCCTTATTAATTAAAAAAGCGGATAAAGTAACGAACGTTAGGTTAGTAGTATTAGTAGTAGTAACTTTAATAGGTAAAAATATAATAAAAATAAAAGAGATAGAAAAATATAATATATAGTTTATAGTAGAGTTAATAGGTAAAATAAATATTTTATAAATACGGTAGGTGCTCTTTAGTATAAGGGATATAGTAGAGGTAAAGGTAAAGGTAAAAGTAGTAGTAAAGATAGTAGTAATAGTAAAGATAATAAATAGTAAAGCCTTTAATAGATAGAGATACTAGAGTAATTAATATTTAAAAGTTTAGGGGGAGCCTATATATATAGGTGCTGTAATGCGTAGGCTAGATATATAAATAGGCGTACTTAGTATTATATTTTTATTATAGGTAAAAAAGGAGATATAATTATAAATAAAAATATTAATTATTATTAAACACTATACTATTTATATATATATATAGGCGGAGCAAAAAGTAATAGAAATAAATATAATTTCTATTTTATTTTGTAAAAATAAAGTTAAAAAAGTAACTAATAGGTTATAATAGCAGTTGTCGGCTAAATATATTATATTTATAAGTACTTTAGACTAAATTACTATCTAATATTAAATAAGATAAAAATCTATTTCTAAATAGACTTAGCGTAGCGAACTAGACCTAATTAGGTAATAAATTAGTAGTTTAATATAATATTATTTAGTAATATAACCTATATATTAGTTTAGGAATTAAAGAGCCGGTAGTTAGTTTTTACTTAAGAGATAAATCACTTTCCTTAAATAGTTAGGTAGCCTTAATTAAAGGCTTATTTTTTTAAAAAAAAAATTGTCTAAAATTTTTATTTTTTAGTTTTTTAAAGTAACGCGTATAGACGTTACGCGTATTAAGTATAATTTAATTACTTATATAAATTTTTAAGGCTAGTAATTATTAGTTATTAATATATTTTTTATTTTTACTAATACCTACGTTAGTACTAGGCGTAGTTATTATCTTATATAGTCTATATATATAAAAAGTTTATTTACAGCCTACGCGTTACGTATTATCTTTTATCTTTTTAATAGTATACTAGGAGGTTTAGTACCTATATATTTATATATTAATTAAATAAAAAGTGTAGCTTTAGTGGCTTAGGGCGACTAAAAGGGGTTTTAAAAAAGGAGGAGTATATATATACCTTTATACTTAATGTGTTAAAAAAGATTAAATAGACTAAATTACGTAAAAAGAGTAGTCTTATACTTATTATCTTATTTAATTTAGATCTTATTAAATGCTGTAATAATATTAAACTTAGAAAAAATATACGTCTTATTTATATAAATAAATATTTTTTTTTAACTTTAGTAGGGCGTTGTAATCTTTAATTATAATTTTATTAATAAAGGTATATATATACTCCTCCTTTTTTAAAACCCCTTTTAGTCGCCTACACAGCCACTATAGTTACACTATTTATTTAATTAGTATATAAATATATATAATTTTATTAAGGTAGTAATAGTTAATATATATATAAATACCTTCTCTAGACTTTTTAATAATTAGTAGTAAAGTGGTAAATAAAGAGTTACTTTTATAAATATACTTTTTTACTATCTTTGTCTATATATAGATCTTAATTATTTTAGCTTTTTTATATAATATTTTAAAGTAGCGTTACGTAATTAGCTAACTGACTTTTTTTAAGTATATTTTATAGTTAATGCCCAGTTAACGTAGAAGTAACTTTATAGTTTTTTTTAAAATTCTATAAATTAGTAATATAGTAAAATTATTTTAGTAATTTTTATTTAATTTTATTAATCGTAGGGTGTAGTTAATTAAATTTTAAATAAAATTTATTAAAGTTAGCTTACGTAGTTACAGTGATAACTTATTTAGTTTTTATAAAAATTATATAAGTATATTATACGTTATCTATATTATTACTTATTTTAAGACGTATTTAGTCTTCTAGTATTATTTAGACAATAGAATCTAAATTATAATAAGTTATCTTTATAGTAGCTTTAGCTAAAATAATTACTATATTAATGCCGCTTTTATTTTTTAATTTAATTATTTTAGCGTAACTATTACCGTAATAGTTATATATTACTTTAATAGGTAAAGACTAGTATAGATAGTTACTATAGTAATAGTTTAATTTAAATACTATTATCCTTTTACTCTATTTATATAAAGAGTTATAGGCTTATTTATATAAAGAGTTATAGGCTTATTTATATAAAGAGTTATAGGCTTATTTATATAAAGAGTTATAGGCTTATTTATATAAAGAGTTATAGGCTTTAAACTATAATTATCTAACTATTACGTTATAGCCGATAATATTTATAATCTAGTACTAGTTTTTACTAATATATTCTTTAATTACTATATATCTTTTAGCTATATATATTATTTTACCTATAACGTTACTATTAATAAGTTTTAAAGTAATAGAACTCTACGCTGTAACTATTTAGAGTTTATAGACACGTATAAAATTAGTACTAATAACCTATCTAATATAACTACTATTTAGGAAAATACGTATAGTAACTAACGTCCTATTAGGTATATTAACTTATACTTTTAGTTTTATTTAAGTACTATAGAGTAGCTTATTTAGTAGATTTTTACTATAATTAGATAGATAATCCGTTATACTATATATTATAGTAGTAATAAGTTATTTTTATAAACTATAAGCCGTACAGTAACTATTACTTAATAAAATAAAAAATAATTATTAGTTTAATTAGCTTACTAGCGTACGTTACTCTACTATAAAATAATACTAAAAAGTATTAAAAATTTCTTTTTTATACGTAGGCGAGGGTCTTTAAAAATAACTATTTTTAAAGATTATACTTTTTTTTAATAGTTAACGTTATAGTTACTATTATAGGTATTATTAGTATTAATATTTTAAGTATCTATTATTTAAAACTATTTAACTAGTACTAGGGCTATAAAACTCTTTTTATAAAAGTTAAGCTAATTTTAATTTAGTATATAGCTAGGTCTTAAATAATAAATATATACTTTTTTAGCTTAGACTACGCGAAACTCTTTTAATAAGTAATAATTTAAGTTAAAAATAAGCTTATATTAGTTATTAAAATTAGACCTTTTACTAATAGGAGCGCTAGCCCGCGTAAATATTTTATTATTTTTATTATTTTTATTATTCTATTTCTTAGGCTTTCTATAAATAATATTCTTAAAAGTTTTATATTAGAATAGTTACTAAATAAATTATATTTAAATTTTATTCGCCGAAGCCGCACTTATTATAATAACTTTTAAATATAAGTTAAAATTAGTTATAATTTTAAATTTTATTAAAATAGATTTTAGGTAGGCTTATATTACTTTATTATTAAAATAGGCTAGCTACTTACTAAAAGGTTTATTTTTACGTTACTATAACTTACTAAAGTCGAATTCTATAGATATAGTAAATTACTAATTAATTAAACTAAAAGTTTTTTATAGGTTATTATATAATTCTTATATATTTTAGTATAGATTATTTAACGTTATAATAGCGTAGTTATAGATATAGATAAGTACGTAACCTTTATATATTTAATAAAAATATTTAATTTTAAACTATTTATTATAAAAAAGATTATATAATTACCTAAACTTTATTTCTAGGTTTTTAATTTATATATTTAGATTTTTATTAGCGGCGCTACTAAACTTATTAATATTTTTTATTTATTATTTAAATAACGCTCTCTTTTAAAGATAATAGTATTAATTACTAATACTAGCGTACTACTGCGTTACTATTAATCCTTATAAGACGTAGGGTAAATATTATTAAATAATATTAATTCTACGTTACTATAATAAGAAAAATTATTAAAATTACTAGAGCTATTACTACTATTATTATTAAATAGGTCTAAAGATATAAAATTTTATAATAATTTATACGGTACTGTTTTTTATTTTTTATTTTTATTATTTTTTTATACTTTTTATTCTTCTTAAAAAATTTATTATTAGTTATAATACTATAAAAAGCTTTTATTAATATTTTTAAATATTCTAGTTTATTTTATAGTTTACGCGCTTCTTAAATCGCTATAGTAAAGTATTACTTATATTTATTACTATATTAGATTACCTTACTAAGAGTTTTATTAGTAATTAGTTAACGCTACTATTTAGTATTTAGCTTTTTTTTATAAAATACGCGTGTTGTCCCTTACGTCGTTATACTTTTAATAAATATAAATAACTAATTATAAGGCGCTATTAAGGTTCTATTTCTATTACTAAATTTATAGCTTTAGTTACGTTATATTTATTTTAGTAATATATTATAGTTTTTACGCCTTTACTTCTAACTATTTTATAAATTTAATTATTTATTTAACTATATATTTGTATATTAATTAAATAAATAGTATGGCTATAGTAGCTCGGGGCGACTAAAAGGGATTTTAAAAAAGAAGAAGTATATATATACCTTTATTTATTTAATTATATTTTAATTACTACGCGACGTGCTCTAGTAGTAAAAATACTTTAAAATAGTAATAAATTAATATTTTAAGTATTTTACTACGCTTACTTAAAAGTTATTAGTAAAAAAGATAGTAGTAATAATATACTTATTTATAAATTATTTGTTAAGTAAGGTATATACTAAAATAAAATATTTATATTTAAATTTTTCTTTAGGGTGCTCTTTGTCACTTTTAATAGCTATCTTAATAAATAATAAAACGTTAGCTTCTATAGCTTTAGCTTACTTAATAAATACTCTATAGTTAACTATAAAGCTATATTATAATTACTAATCTATTATAAATTAACTAGTAATAGTTATTATATTAAATTTTTTATTATTATTACTAATATTTAGTAAAATAGAATAAAAGACGCTAAAGTTACTCTTATAATAATTACTCTTTAAGGGTCTTTTACTAGTATTTACTATTAAGTGTTTTTTAATCTTTCTAATAAAAGAGCTATTTATAAACTATTTACTAAAGTTATAAAAAGCGTTTAGTAATTCGGTAATTATACTCTTATAAAACTTATTAATTTTAAACTTAAAAATAATTTTTTTTACTATACTAGGCAATCGCGGTAGTAATAGTAAAAGTAATTTATTTAACTAATTACGTAACGTATTATTAGCTAGCGTATATTAAATAAACTTCTAAATATTATACTTTTTAGTAGTACTATTATCTACTAATCTTTAGGCGGCGCTATTACTAGTTAATTTATAAATAGTATTATTACTAACTAATGTATAAACAGCGCTATTACTAACTAGTTTTTAAATAGTATTATTACTAGCCTATTTAAATAAAGTCTCTATATAAAATTTTATTATTTTATCTATACTAATAAGTATTTTATATAATATAAAGAATTGGTTTACTGTAACTATATAATTTATAAAATATAGATTTTTTAAAATCTAGTACTTACGTAGTTTATTATATAAAATGTTATTTTATAAGTGCTTTATTTATAGGCGTAAAAGGATATATAGATTATATTATAAAAGCTTAAAAGCTTAAAAGTAAATATTAAATATTAATATTTAATAAAAATTTATATATAGAAAGCTCGCTAGGTGCCCTAAAGTAAGATAAGGGTATATACTAAAACGCTAGTTTTACTAGCGTAGGCGTACCCGTCTTAGCGCTTATACTTAAGTAAAAAACGCGTTTACACCTATAATAAAAACCAGAATCTATTATTTATATAATTTAGGGGCTAGTGTATTAACTAATATTATACTAATTAATACTAATTATTATTAAGTTTAAATAAACCTATAACTCTAAAAGAGTTTACTCTTATAATATTATTTAATTTACTTTAGGAATTTACTATTTAGTATATTAATCTTTTTATTTATTTTTATAAATATTTTTTTAAGTGTTTATATCCCTAGATCGTTTTCTAGACGTACTTATTACTTTTAAAAAAAAATTTTTACATTTTATTTTAAAATTTATTATTTAGTTCTTTATTTTTTTAAGTTATTTTAAATTTATATTCTATAAATAGCTAGTACTAAAATTAATAAAATTACTTTTTTTTTATTTAGACTCTTAGAGTTTTTTTTTTTCTTTTTATTTTTTATAGCGTTTCCTAAATTCTTAAGCTACTTTCTCTTATTAGGTAATTTTTAGAAACTTTAGTTTAATATAAGTATTTAGCTTTCTTTAGTTAAAATATTTTAAGTTTATTATTAATAAAGAAATTCTTTATTATATTATTACCTATAGTTTTTTAGATAGCTTTATAGCCTAACTAGTTAAGAAACTTATAATTATTATTTTTATACTTAATCTAAATAGTATAGTCTAAATTTTTTTAAATTATTATTTTCTTTAGCGGCGACCCCTTTAATTTATATAAATTTTGTTTAATTTTTAGGTAAATAGTTATTTTTTTTTAGTTTATATATGAATACGCTTAACCTTTAGTAACTATTCTAAATAGATTTTAACTATTTTTTAACAGAGTTCCCTCACTGCGTTCGTACCCCTGGATCGTCGTCTAGGCGTACTTATTACTTTTCGGTTTAACTATTTTTTCTTTAACGTCTACTACGTTTTTAAAGGCTATAGAATTTTTTTACCTCTCCTTTTTAATAAGAAATAGATATTTTATTATTATTAGGCGCTTAAATATATTAGCAGTTTCTATTAGTACTATTACTATTATTTTCTTACTCTTATTAGTTAAACCTACTTTCTATTTAGTTATAGATTTTAATAATACTTTTAGCTTTTTAATAAGTATAAATATTACTAGCTTTTTAGCGAGAGTATATTTTACTAGTGTTAATTATTCTAAAATAACTACTTATATATATATCTTTTAGTCTAAGTACTTATACTTATTAATAAATTTATTTAACCTTTAATTTATTTTATTTATTTTCTAATTCGCCTTATTATTAGTAGAGTTTTTTTTAACGTAGTAAATAAATAATATAGTCTTCTAATAATACTCTACTAATATATACTAATTAATTATTTATTAGATAACTAGCTTAACCTTATTATTATTATTTATTTTTTTAATCTAATTATTATTTCTGTCTAACTATTAGAATACAGTCTTAGATTTAGAATTTTTTTTAAAAATAAATAATATATATTATAGCCTCTTAATATAACTTTATAATTTTAAAGCTTAGAGTTAGTATTTTTTTTATACTTTTTATTTTATCCGGGTTATTATTATTATTATTATTATTATTATTATTATTATTATTATTATTATTATTATTATTATTATTATTATTATTATTATTATTATTATTATTATTATTATTATTATTATTATTATTATTATTATTA
>JASEKS010000356.1:0-91016 GCA_030770415.1 Pleoardoris graminearum
CCCACCCCCACCCCCCCCCCCGACCCCCCCCCCCCCCCCCCCCCCCCCCCCCCCCCCCCCACCACCCCCCCCCCCCCCCCCCCCCGCCCCGCCGCCAAAACCCAAACGCCCCCCCCCCCCCAAGAAAAACGACACACCCAACAAAACAACAAAGCCCCCCCGCCGGGGGGGGGGGGGTGGGGGGGAGGGGGGGGGGGGGGGGGGGGGCTGTATATAACGCGCATGCAGACAGCTCCGCAGCCAAGCATGGCCCGCTAGACCTCACTAACGACGCGCTGGACCCTCTTAACACGCAGAGAAGTGCTTTTGAGCAGAATACTATAATGAAATAGTATCTCTCGCGGCTGTATAAAGCTTTTAAGGACGGCGTACAATCGGATATTCGCGCAAGGAGAGCAATAAAGTTATTAATGTGTTAGATTCTCAACCCTTAGACCCCGTATCCGGCCCTACATCATTCAATGGGGCGGATGGCAGGTAAAAGGGTGCGAGCTCAGGGAACTGCAACGAGGTTGTATCTGCAGTAAAAAACTACCAGTCCTCCATCCCCGTCTCCGACCCTATATTGTTGCATCCAGTCGCGCGCAACGCAACTTGCCGTATCCTAGCTCCCCATCAATTACGGCTCCAACGCAGCGTGACCCTGCGGATACGAGGAGCCAGTTCCGGTGGAGATGGGGCGGTCCCGATTCAACTGCCCAACAGGTTAGTGAGCGCTGGAGGATTCTGTATCCGTCCATGTGAAAACAGACCCGCAGATGGAAGTGGATACGAGTACATTGGGGAGCAGCATAGATAATGGCGTGGGGTGAGGGTATATTCGTCCCTTGGCAACGGACAAATCATCCTCACATAATAGGACCCCGTCAAGCACGGGCAAGGGGCTAATGATGCCAAGCGGAGCAGGCGAACTACGTTATATCAACAAGGAGTAATAAACCTACGGATACGGAAATCAACGTCGATCGTAGCTCAGAAGTCACTCCGCTACAAAGAGCTCCAGTTTGCTTAATTTTTTTTCGACGACTTCGGCCCAGGGACTCTCGCTTTCAATTTCAGTGTACGCGTCCAGGTACAGACAGGACGGGGCACTCCGGCCCAATTTGCCGCGCAATTTTAAGCAGGACACATTCTATCTAGACGAATACGGGCGCAGGTAAAAGATCTCTAAGCTTTCCAGCAGAGCGATAAATATCCACACATCCTCAATACCGTCCACGCCCAGCTCTCTGCGCGCCGACGCCATTACGCTCATCGACGGGGTTGCGACAAATCTAGGCATAGACATGGCAGATCGTGGCTTACATATCCGCACCGCCACATCATCGCTAATTTACACCTCGCCGGGAAAACACTTTTAGTCGCACCCAAATTCTCGGTCCCTGCAACACGGCAATACTTCTCAGCACGACCCGAAGAGCCGCCCACGCCGCATAACCCATTCGCCGGTGATTCCGCCCAGGCCACGACATCAAGCCGCCACGCACTCTCGGCATTACGCAGCGTAATACTGTAACTAAACAACAGTTATAGACAGGCTAGAAAGAAAAAGATAGAAGATAGCATCACTGAAAGGGGAAAGGCAGATTAATCGGCTAAAGCAGCCTTTGCTGCGGACGTCCTTTTTTCTCGCTCCTATATAGCCGCCGAAGATAGACAAGAGCCGCCGCATTAATCCCCTGTATCGCCTACTAAAGGCGCCCCCGACAAACCCTCGAGTCCCCTGTACATAACTGCCGACGATACATAAACCACTCCTAAAGGATCTAACGAAGACTAGGCGCCGAGGGCCCTACGCTCACGGCGCTAAGGAACGAAAAATAGCGTTGCGTGCATTCTCCGGCGAAGTAAAAGACGGGCGCAGTAGTACATTTCCGTTTATTTATATAGAATACGGTTCTGCCGAAAATTTAGGGATTCTTAGTATCTGTAGCCGGACCAGATAATCTATTATCTAAGACATGCCTTATAGAAATCAGACCGACTCCACAACGCTGCTGCGTTCGCGCATATACTTTGCATCGCAGCCGTAGTCGACAAGAGATGTCTACGCGTCGCCACGACGGCTGGAGATAAACGAGGCGCCCGAGAAGCGGGTGACGGCGTTACGAAAGCGTGTTAAGTGTATAACGTAAGGATCTTGCTTATAAAAACAGTAATGGGTAGCTGTGGCACAAGCACATTAGTAACGTGACTGGTCTTAATACACGGGCGGGGATGGGATAGGTATGCGATAATGGGTGTATTGGCGTGTAGACGGGGTAGATTTGGATTCGGCTTTAGAACTTAGGTAGTGTGACTTCTCTAGGACGTCATCACACAATATATTAGATAGGAGGCTAAGTAAAAAGTAAGTGTAACCTATACCGCTTTGTAATCGCTAGAGGTAGAAGCGCTCGATCGATGCACCGAATAAACTAGTAGTACGTAAACTAAATACTATTAGGTAGTGTATGGCCCCCTCTATATTCCTAACAGTCTGGCAACGGAACGGAATATACGTAGTACTAATATATAACCCTTTTTACCTATAATATAAGCTATAAATAAGTGCCTAAAATACGCCCGGTCATAGTCTTAGTCTTAGTCTTATTACTCGCGTTTGTAACTTGCTGACGTGTGTATTATTAAGAGCTAGTTAAATTATAAGTAATAAGTATAACTAAGTTTTTTATTACGTATTAGGAATTTTGTCTCTGGAAGTTATATTACTAGTAATACTAGTATAGCTATAACGGTAGGGTAAAGGATATAGTATAGACACCGGGGCTAAGCTTAAGTAACTAAATATTTTTTTAGGGATTCGGCGCGCTCGTAACTTAAGCGCCCTTATAGGGTATTAAGCTAGGTAGAGAACTTTATCTACCTATTTAGCCGAATACCCCGTAAGGGTGGGCGCTTTATAATTTAGCGTGCTGCTTATAACTATAGTATTTATATAAGTAGGGTTTATAAAAAGGATAATTTAATAGGCTGTATAACTTTATTAGGTAATATTATTATTAATTACCTAATAAGTCGCGCGCTAAATTCTAATAATTATATAAAACTTTTTATATCTTAATATAGATTTTAAGAATAAGACTAGAGTTATAAATAAAAATAGTTAAAAGTAAAAAAAATATATAAATATAATAGTAAATAGGTAAGTAATAAAAAAATAAGTAGTGTATATATATAAAAAGGTTTTTTATATAATAAATCTAGCCGATAACTACTATTATAATTTATTAATTACTTTTTTAACTTTATTTTTATAAAATAGAGATTATATTTATTTTTATTACTTTTTACTCTACCTATCCCTCCTAGGTAAAAGGTAATAAAAGACCCTATTTAGGTAACCTAAGTGTTAAAAACTATATTATATTTACTAAAATTAATATATAAAGTTTACTATTACTTTAATAGTTTTTATTTAATATAATTTAATTTAGTTTTATAATATTATATCTTTTAGAGTACTAAAGCTTTAAATATATAAATTTATTACTACTATTACTAGTAGCTTTTTTTAATATTTAATAATGTAATAATAATAATTTATTTACAAACCCTCCCTCTATAAAAATAATTTTATAGATATTACCTATTTTTAAAGTATTAATTAATTTAAGCCTCTTTAGGTACCTTTATTAATTATAATTTTAAAAATTATATATTTTAAATATATTTATATACTAATTGAACAAATAGTGTAGCTATAGTAGTTTAGGGTAACTAAAAGGGGTTTTAAATAAGGAGGAGTATATATATGCCTTTATTATTTAAAATACTATTACTACTACTACTACCTATTATAAATATTTATACTTAGTAACTTTTTTACGCCTTTGTTTTTACTTAGTCTCTTTTTATATATATATATAAATATATACTCTAGACTTACTCTAGCTATAGCTTAAGATTATAAATTTTATTTTTATAGTATACTACTAACTTTTTTTATACTTTTAGTAATAATTACTATATACTTTTAAAATAACCTATTAATAATATTATATAAAGTAGTAAAGATATTTACTTAGTATATATACTACTTAATAAAGGTATATATATACTTCTCCTTTTTTAAAACCCCTTTTAGTTGCCCCGAGCCACTACAGCCACACTATTTATTTAATTAATATATAAATATACTACTTATAAATAGCTATATTACTATATATTTAAGTAATAATATTAATTTTAAATACTTTCTCGATATATTAAGTATAAAAATATATATATATACTTTTTTTTTTAAAATCTCTTTTAGTCGTCCTAAGCTACTACAGCTACACTATTTATTTAATTAATATATAAATATATATATATTATTTTTAAATATAATAAAAACTAAATAAAGGTATATATATACTCCTCCTTTTTTAAAACCCCTTTTAGTCGCCTACATAGCTACTACAGCCACACTTTTTATTTAATTAATATATAAATATATAAAAACTATTATATTTAATTAGGTAAAGTATACGCATTATTTAAACTAAATAAAATAACTTTTAAATAACTTAATATTCTTAATTCTTAATTTAGTGATGTATAAAGCGTAAAAATATAAATATTTATTTATAGCTATATAGAGATTATATAATAGACTTACTTATATTTTATTCTTTAAGGCTTTATTAGTCTTAATAGTAATATATAAAGTATAAAGGCATACATATACTTCTCCTATTTTGAAACCCCTTTTGGTCGCCCCGAGCTACCACAGCTACACTATTTGTTTAATTAGTATATAGTAATATATAAATATTATTTACACTTTTTAGTATTAGATATAGTAATTAAATAACTTTAATAATTAAAAAATTATAAAAATGTCTATATAGTTTTATAGTTTACTATTTATATAATACGTATAAGTAATTACGTTACGTTACCTACTCTTTATAATACCTGCTAAGTACCCGCTAATATAGGCTACTAGTATAATACTAACCGCTAGTCTACTAGTATACTTATTATTTAATTAAGTAACTATTTAAATAGATATTATCTTTTAAACTTAGCTTTTATTTAGCTTTTAATTATTACGTATATAGTTTAATATTTAATAAAGTTTTTTTACTATGTTTATACTTTTAGATTAAGGTCTAAATATACTTTTACTTTTTAATTACTCTACCTATATATATATAGGTAGTATAGTATTTAATAATAGTTAATATTTATATATATATATTTATATATTAATCGAATAAATAGTGTGGCTATAGTGGCTCGGGGCAACTAAAAGGGGTTTTAAAAAAAAGGAGTATATATATACCTTTATACTTAATATAGTTAATATTTATATTTATAATTTTTTTTTATTAATAACGTAATACTAAATATACTAGTCTATTTACTTAGCCTACGTACTAATATATATATATATATATAGGCCCTTTTAAACTTTTAAATATTAATTACTATATAGAAATACTCTAGACTTTTTATTATTTTTACTCTTACTTTTATATTATTTTTACTTTTACTATTAGTACCTCTTATAGTATTCTATATAATTACGGATTATATTTTAAACTACTATTATAACTTAGGTATCTCTGCTCTAGATAGGGACGTACTTATATAATAAGGGATATATAGTCTATACTATAGGGCTTTAGTTAAATAGTAATTTATCTCTCTACTCTATAAATAATATATTTTTAATTTATCTTATATATTATACTATATTACTCTTGTTTTAATAGAGACCTAGAGGTTTCAGAGTTATAATAAAATAATTAATATAAAATATTTTATTTTATTTAATTATATACTAAGTTATTTATTTATATTCTTTTATACTAACTATCTATTATCCTGCCTTTAAAAACCCCTCTTTACTTAACTTTAACTTTTTCGACACATTAAGTATAAAGGTATATATATACTCCTCCCTTTCTAAAACCCCTTTTGGTCGCCCCGAGCCACTACAGCCACACTATTTATTCGATTAGTATATAAATATATTACTTAACTTTAAATATTTTTTTTAGCGTTAAGCTACAGCTCTTTGTTATATACTAGTAACTTTTATTTTATATTACCCTAACTAGAATTATATATATTTTTTATACTATTAACTATAGCTTTTAATATATGTAGTTATTTATTAAAAAACTATACTATTTTTTTATTCTAGCGCCCTATAGTTATTAATATTAATATTATTATTATTAGCTTTATAGTTACCAGTAACTTGCTTTTATAATTTACTTTTATTAAATAACTATTTTATATAGTAGTATAGCTACAGTATTTTTAGTAGTTTTTTTATTTAGTAGTACTTATAAGTAGTAAATTTTTAGCCTTTTTACCTATTTAAATAGCTTTTTTTAAGTCCTTTTTAGTAACTTTATACCTATAAGTATAAAACTATTTTATTTAAGTATTAACTTTTACGGGTTATCTGTAAAAATAAATAGTAATATATTAGTTATTTTAAATATACTTATTACTTTATATTTCTTATATATTTATAGATTAATTAAATAAAAAGTGTAGCTGTAGTGGCTCGGGGCGACCTAAAAGGGGGTTTAAAAAAGGAGGAGTATATATATACTTTTGTACTTAATGTGTTAAAAAAGTTATATTTCTTATTTATTTAATTTAATTTAAAAGCGTAAAGTATTTCATATGCTTTATAGTATAGACTAAAATAAATTTAGTATATATATTTTACTAAAATTTTATTTTTTAACGTGCTAAGAGCGCGTATTTTAATTATAAAATAGTAGTATATTATTATTAGTAAATAGTACTTTAGACGGTATAACGTATACTATAATTATAATATATTAATATCTCTTTCTTTGTAAATACCTACTTAGTATTAGTTTATAATAGTAAATATACTAGTATAAGTTACTATATAAAATAATAAACTATACTAAGCTATAAATTTATTAAGTACTATTTAGTAGTTATTATATACCTATTTTAGTACTACTTTTCTTAATTAGGCTTAGTATAGTACCTTTAAAAGCTAATTATTAAGTCTTATAATATATATAGTACTTTTTTTTCTAATTAAGTAATTACTTATAGTAATTTTATTATATAAAAAAAATTACTATATTACTACTCTATTTTAATTTCTAACAACTACGTATTTATATTATAAATTTAATATTAATACGTTATTTTATTTTTATTTTTTATAGCTAGTATAGTATTATATCTACTATTTTTACTTTTATTATTATTACTTTTATAGAGGCTAGCGTAACTAATCTTAGCTTTTTATATTTTATTACTTTTACTATTAATAAAATTACTACGCTATTATTTTCTCTATTTATTTTATACTAATTATCTAATATTATATAAATTTAACTAATAGTACTTTTTAGAAAGTTAGTAATTACGTTATATATAGTAGTATACTTAGTAGTATTAAAAATAACGTTTTATTAATTATTTTATAAATAAGATATAGTAAAAATAGTTTATATATTTAATATAGTTAGTAAATTAAGATTAATTTAAAGAAGTATAGTATTTATTAAATAAAATAAAAAAAGTAAAAAAAGTTTTAAAAAATATTTTAGAAAATATTTAGTAAGTATTTTTTTTAAACGTTTAGTTAACCTATTAACTATAAAGATAAAAAAATATATAAATAGTAGTAAGTACTACTACTACTTATATATCTTTTTTACTAAATATAGTATCTATACTAGACTTTTTATATTAAAATTATTTAATTTAATATTTTTTTAGAGGGGGCGTACTAAGTATACTTTTTTTTTTTTTTTTTTTATAAAAATAAGTCTTTTATATTAAGGCTACCTAACTATTTAAGGAAAGTGTGTTATCTCTTAAATAAACTAGAACCGGCTCTTTAATTCTCTTAACTAGATTATTATTTACTAAATAGTTAAACTAAACTACTAATCTATTACCTAATTAGGACTAGTTCGCTACGCTAGGCCTATTTAGGTATAGATTTTTATCTTATTTAACTTTAGATAGTAATTTTAGTTTAAATACTTATTTATATCTTCGGATGTAACGTGTTCTGTATAAAAAATTTTAACTTCCCTATAGTCTTATATTAATTCTTTAGTAGTATCCTGTACTTCTAAAAACTCTATTTTTTACTAATAAAGTAGACGCGTTTAAAGAACGCTATAACGGCGAGAGGAATCAAACCCCTAATATGCAAGAAGACCTTAAAAATTTAAGAAATCTTAGTATTTCTATAGCATATACCCACTGTGCCACGCCGCTACTAAGTATACTAGTATATTAGTAGCTAGCGCAGTACTATATTTTATTTAACTTAATTTTATTTAACTTTTTTAATACTACTATAAGTATAAATATATATACAGGGGAGCGATATTAGGAAAACCTAAATTTAAAAAATTACTTTTTTTAAAATAATATAACTTTTTGTTATAAGGCCTAAAAATTTAAAAAAAATCTTTTACAGAAAAAGTCTAGCTTATTTTATTTACTTTATTAGGGGCTGCTTACTAAGGGATTTAGAAGTAAAAGAAAATTAGTAAATATAAAAAATTTTTAGAATTCTTTTTTAGACTATTATAACTTTTTATTTAATATCTAAAATTTGCTTATTTTTATATATATTATTATAGTATCTATACTATATAAGTATTTAAAATCTTTTTATATATTTATATATTATTTATATAATTATATTTTTCGACACATTAAGTATAAAGGTATATATATACTCCTCCTTTTTTAAAACCCCTTTTGGTTGCCCCGAGCTACCATAGCTACACTATTTGTTTAATTAGTATATAAATATAGATATTATATAATTATATATAAAAGTTACTTTTTAAAAATTTTATTAATAAACTAGTAATAATAAACTACTAGTATTTAGTATAGTAGTTATTCGTTTCTATAACTATCTTATAATAGTTAGGGAGGGATATAATATAATTATTAATAACTTCTGATAATATATTATTATACTTTTTAATAATATTTTTTTTAAAAATCTCTATACTATTTAAACTTAATTCTATACCTAAATTGCCTTAATATCTTTTATTTAGTCTAGATATTAATAAACCCTATATATTTTTAATAGGATTTAAATCTAGACTATAGGCTAAGTAAGAAAAACGTATAATTTTATTATTTTTAAACTAGTTTAAAACGTCTATTATTTTATAAATAGAGACGTTATTGTATTAAAATTACTAACCTAAATTAATATTAATATAAAAATTATAATTATAATTATAATATACCAATACGTTATAATATACCAATACGTTATAATAGTAGTACTTATTAAAAGATATTTTATAATTAAAAAAATACTTTTTTATTTCTTTTTAATACTAACTACCTATTTTCTTTATATCTAAACTATTATATATTTTTTTACCTATACTTATAGATATTTTATAACCCTTTTCTTTTTTTTTCTATACTTATTTATCGTCTATTATATTTATTATTATTAATTACTATTTTGTAATTATTAATTACTGTTTTATATATAGCTTTTTCTCGTCTTACTTTTAGGCTAGCCTTTAGGATATTATTATTAATACTATGCTTACTAAGTCTCTTATATTTTATATCTATATTACTAAAATAGCTGTATTTATATATTATACTATTTTATTTTTAAACTTAGCGTAGTTAGGGTTATTTTAATTATTTAGTAAAACTAGAAGCTGTTACTTTTACCTATAAATATAGTTTAGATTACCTATAATAGAATTTTTAGGATCTATTACTTTTATAACTATATAAGTTAGTAATAGTTACTATTATTATACTATACTAGTACTAGTGCCGGTATAAGTATAGGTATAATATATATTTAACTAGCTCTCCCTTTATAAAGATATAATCTATAGCTATTATAGTCGTCGTTTATTTTATACCTATAAGTTATCTATAAAGGTTATATCTTACTACGGTGTTTTAAAGCTCTATAAAAATAATTAATAAAAAGGTTTTTACTAAAAGTTTTATTATTACTAGTATAGTAATAAATCTAGTTACGTAAAAATTACTATAAGTATTACTTTTATAAAGTTATTTAACTATTATAATATAATATATAGTATAGGGTATATATAACGTCTATAAAACATTTAATATAATTATTTAGTATAGTAGACTATTTTATTATACTTTTTTATATTATATATATATAGTAGCGGGAATACTAGTATATATTAATATTTTAGAGTATACTAGTAATAGTTAACTATTTTTACATTATCTTATTTTTATATTATATATTTATATACTAATTAAATAAATAGTATAGCTGTAGTAGCTTAGGGCGACTAAAAGGGTTTTTAAAAAAGGAGGAGTATATATATACCTTTATTTTTATTTTATAAATAGGCGTCCTGTACTAGATTAAAAGGTAATACTTACTTATATATTACTATTTTAACTTATTATAACTAAGTATAGCGTTTTTAGTATACCTATTAATATATAGTTATATACTATATCTCCTATTATTATATTTAGATTATTATAGAGCCGTTTTACAGAAACCCCTATAGTAGCTAGTAGTTATTTCTTTTAAAATATAGGTACTACGCTAAAAGCGTAGCTTTATTTAAAAAAAATTATAATATAATAATATATATATATATATATATTATTATATTAATAAAAAAAGTGGTAAAAAAGTATTATAAAACTTACCCCTTTTTATATTTAGTTTAACTTTAGATATAAGGACTTTTTTTATATAATTCTTATTAGTAAAAATAGTAAAAAAATTAGGTATTTTAATAAATACTAAATTACTTTATTCTTTTATCTAAATTATACCCTAAACTTATAGGGTAAGGTCTTAGTCTATAAAATAATTAATATAATTAATATTAAAAAACTAAAACTATAACTTAAAAATATATAATATAGTTATATATTAATTAAATAAATAGTGTAGCTGTAGTGGCTTAGGGCGACTAAAAGAGATTTTAAAAAAAGGAGGAGTATATATATACCTTTATAGTTAAATAAATTTTATAATTATAATATAATATAATAATATATATATATAATATTATATTAATAAAAGCAATATTAAATATATAAAGTTTTCATACCTTTTTATTTTTATATTAACTTTAGATATAAAGACTTCATATATATAGTTTTTATTATAATAAAAAATAAAAGAATTATATATTTTAATAAATACTAAATAACTTCTATCTTTTAATTAAAAAGTATTCTAAACTTAGACTATTGAATTATTACTTATATAATAATTAATATAATTAATATTAAGAAAATTAAATAATATAGTAGAAATAGATAGAATCTAATATATTTTAAAATACTAAAATTTTAAAATAACTTACTTTATAATTAGCTAATAGTTAGTTCTTTTTTAACTTTATTTTTACTTCTTTTTCTAATATACTCCTTTTTAATCTTTTCCCTTTATATTATTAACGTATTAGTAAATATTATTTATATTATATTTATATTTATAATATATTTTATATTTTTTATTAGCGTATTTTAATTATTTTTTTGGCATTTTTTTTAGTAAACTAGAGGTTTATTATTACTTATATTTATATTATAACAAAACTCTTATAAAAAACTATTTATAAAATTTTTATATAATATTAAAACTATTTTCTAATAATAGTCTTTTATTTTATTTTTTAGAGCTTTTAATTAAGTTTCTATTAATAATTATTTTCTCTTTTTAAATTACCTTAAAAACTCTATCGCTTTTAGCTTTATTTATTTATTTATTTATTTTTTAAAAATAAATCTACGCTTTTAGCGTAGTACCTATATTTTTAAAAAAAATAATTAGTATAATACTTTTATAGGTTCTGTAAAACAGCTCTACTATATTCTTAGTATAATAATAAAAAACGTAGTATATAGTTATATAATATATATATTAAAAATATATATAAGTTAATACATCGCGTCTAATATATATAGTAATAACTATAATAATTTAAAATACTAGCGTTTCTACCTAGTATAAAGCGTCTATTTATAAAAAAAATATAATAGTAATAGCTTACGCTATCGCTAATGTACTATAAAATATTAATATACGCTAATATCCCTAAACTACTTATAGTAATAATATAAAAAAATATAAAATAGACTACCTATAAGACTATAGCTCCTTATAATACTCTATAATAATAAAATATATAGTATATATAATATATATAGTAAATATAATAAATATAAAATAATTTTAAGCCGGTAGGCTATATATTTTTATATACTATACTAATATAAAGGTACTAGACGTTTTTAATTAGCTTAATAGTATAATCTATATAAAGCTAAAATATATTATCTATAACTTTAGACTCTTTATAGGCTAAATTATATTTATTACTAGCTAATACGCTTTAAGTATTATAATTTAAAAATATAACTACCTATATATTATCTATAAATAGCTTTTTTATTAGTAGTATACGTTATAGCGTTACTAATAATATAAACTTAGTACTATAAAATATAAGTAAAAACCTAGTATACGTAGGTAAGTAAAAAGCTAGATTTTAAAAGCTATTACGTAATTAGGGGAATCTAGATTAGTAAAAAAATATAAAAAAAAATACTAAAATATAAGGTAGTATAACTACTATAGCTATAGCGTATAGTAACCTTACTAAAATAATTATAAAAAATAGTAGTCTTATAGATAAAATAGACGATATAAAATAAGTTTTATAAAATACCTAAAAATATAGACAGGATAATATAAAAGATATAAGTATAAAAGAAATATATAGTTTATATTAAAAAGAAATAAAAAAGTTCTTACTTATTATAAACCTATTAATAAGTACTATTATAATTTATTAAACCCGGCTGTTACTGTCGAGCCCGAGCTTTATTTATATAATAATAATTATTTTTTTATTTTTTTTAGATTATATAGTACTATAACTACTATTAAAAATACTTTTAAAAATATAAATAACTATTAAAATATAAATATTTACTTTTAAAAAATATAAACTTTAGATTTAAGTTTTATTAAATTTAGGGCTATATTAAGGGAATAAGAATTAAGATTTATAAAATTAAAAAGGTATTATTATATACTATAATATTAAGAATATATTACGTAATTAGTAATTATATAAGTAATAACTAAATTTTTTTATATAAATTGATTATTATATAATAAATTCGTACTAAAATTTAGGTTACGTAATTTTTACTAGACCTAAAAAGGTATAGTAAAACTTTTAGTTAAATATATTTACTAACTAAAAAGTTATAGGGGCTTAAATTAGAAACTAAATAAATCTATCTATTTACGTAATTTTAATTTAATATATATACTTAATAAGTAGTGTCTAAAATACTTATAACAGTCTTAATTATTTTTTATTTAAAATAGTATTATTAACGTATTTTTAGTACCTATTTTAGCGCGATACCTTTTCTAATTAAACTTAGTATAGTACTTTTAAGAGCCGGTTACTAGATTATATAGTATATATAGCACTTTTTTTTCCTAATTAGGTAATTACTAATAGTAATTTTATTATAAAAATATATATATATATGTTTTTAGGCCTATTATTTAATTTTATATAAATTTTAAAAAAAGATATTTTTTTTATTACCCCCCTATAATAGTCTAAAGTAGGGTTTAAAAAATTATTTATATTTATTAATTTTTTACTATATCTAATTAGTTATCCTAAGCTACTATAGCTACACTATTTATTTAATTAATATATAAATATAAATATAAATATACTATATATAAACCCTTTAGTAAGTAGTTTCTAATACGTTATATAAAATTTATAATTTATTTTTAAATAAAATTTTTTTTTTTTTTTTAGTTTACTAATTAAAAAGTTATAACTTTTAAAATAATTTAACTTTTTTAATTACGTTTCTTTTTTACTTCCCTATATTATATATAAATAATTTATATATTAATAAAAACTAGTATTTATTAATATATATATTTTTTAATATATTAAGTATAAAAATATATATATTTGTTTTATTTTTTTTTATTTTTTTTGTTACCTTTATAGCTACTATATTTATATTTTTTACTTAATTTTTATATAAATAGATATTAATCTATTTATAAATATAAACTAATTTTATATATTAAATAAAAAGTTATAATAGTCTAGAGTAGAATTTTAAAAACTTTTTATATTTACTAATCCCTCTCCCCCCTTAAATAGCTTAGTAAGCAGCTTTTAATAAAATAAATAAAATAAATTATTATTCTTTATCTACTATTTTTATTATATTTATTTTTATTTACTAATTAAAATATTATATAATTTTAAAATCATGCTATTTTTAGACTACTGTCTCAACGCTACACTTTACCTCTTTTTATATAATCGCTTATATTAGGTATACTAATTTTAATCTCGACTTTTTGCGACATTAGTTATGTTCTAGATTTTAGACAACACAAATTTTGATCTCGTCGCTTAGAGTTCATGCGGCCCTTGAATTCCCTTTCCACTCTCTTATCGTGTTGCTTTCCGGACATCTAGCGCGGTATACCTCCGCATTTCTATCCGCTGGTGATTGTAGTTTAGTGGGGAGGTATACGAGATATTCTGTCGAACTCTTCGTTGGGGCTGATAAATCTCTGGTCTACGAGTCCATAGTAAGCAGTGCGACTGCCGAAATATTCGATTCTTCGCAACGTCGCGACTTGATGTTCGAGCTTTCAATGGCTAAGATCTTGTTAGCTTGCTCTTGGACATTTCGATGCCTATGCTCTAGTCACCTGCACGTTCGACCTTCCAATACTCAAGATGGCTCAATTACCGCCCCTTAAAGGCTGCCCAGCATCGGCCGCTTCCCCATTGCATCAGCCCCTTCGGCCGAAGTCGGAGCAGTACAGGTCGTAGGGAATGAGGGCCGCTATCCTGTGACATAGAACAGAAAAGGCGCGATTCATGGAGGTATTTGTGCGTTTCCGCTATCGTCGACGCCACGGCATGTTTCGCGCGGCAAGTGACGATGGCGAGGCCGGGAGGAATGTCGCGCGAACGATGCGATAGTCCTGCCATAACGAAGGTTTGCTCGTTGACTCGGCACTCTGATCGCGGCCTTAACCATCGACAGTCGAGTCCACCTCATCGTCCTCTTGCACATCTACCTGCGCATCTCGCCGCCGAAGCCCCTTTCCTGCCGTGGCTCCGAGGAGAGCGCGAGGACAAAACAACTAAAGCCTCTTTCTTTGCGGCTCCAAAGTTCCGATAGCTCGCGGTAGGGGCGACTGCACCACCCAATCGAGATAGAACAGCTCGTGTAGGGATGGCTGCACCTATATTAGGAGAGAACAACTCAATAATACTTTTCCTATAATAATCTATATAGTAATTTTATTATTTATATCTAATATACTAATTATAAATTATAGTAGAATTATTTTTTAAAATATTTTACCCTTTATAAAAGTTAAAATACGCTTTTTTTTTAATTAGTATTTTATAATAGAACGGGTTCTATAAGTCCTTTATAAGGTATTTTTTATAGTTCTTTTTAAAGAGCATTTTAATTTTAAGTAACTTATTTTTATTATACTATACTAAAAGTTCTATTAAGGTTAGTTATTTATTATAAGGAAGAGGTAGTTATTTACTTACTTATATTAAATTCTAATTTTAAATAGTAGTATAATAGTTAGACTAATATAAAAAACTTAATTTTTAGTTTAAAATAGCCTTTAGAGTCTTACTTAGCTTTATATATATATTTATAAAAATTCTCTTTAATCTATTATTTTTTACCCTTTTCAAAGAGTTTTAAGTTAAATAAAGTATTAGTATAGAGCTCGTAAAACTATTTATTAATATATTACCCTTCTAAATAAAGTAGTAGTATAGCTATACTTAAAATAATTATTATTATATTTATATATTAATCGAATAAAAAGTGTGGCTGTAGTAGCTCGGGGCGACCCAAAAGGGGGTTTAAAAAAGGAGGAGTATATATATACCTTTATAATAATAATTATTATTAAATATAATAATCGCGGAAATAGAGATAGAGGATATATAAATAGGTATAAGTATAGTAAATAGGCGAAAAATCTAAATATATAAAGTAGTCTTTATATACCCTTTTTTACTATTAACTATAGTTCGTACCTCTAGGTAATAACCTTAACACTATCTTATTAAATCTATTAACTTCTATTAGCACGGTTACCTCGCGCACGTGTATTATTATCGCCTAGAGAGGAGGGAACAACTCGTGTGGGGAGACTGAACTACATAGGAATAGAACAACGCGTAAGGAGACTGCACACAACATCGGCATATAAGAGCTTACGTCAGTAGTCCCTAAACCATATAGAGATGGAACAACTTAAGCGAGGAGCCCTTGCCCCTATCGAGATATAACAACCTGCGTAAGGAGCACCTTGGCACATTGTGATAGATAAGTTAGGGGGGCGCCTTCGCTTATATCAAGAGATAAGATGGGCTAGAGGAGCAGCTTCACCGACGTAGGGATACGAGGGGTGGCAGGGTAGTTCCACCTGCATAGGAAGAGGGATGAAGCGTGGCTCAACACCGAAATAGGGGGAGGGATAGCCGTGGCTCATATCGAGCTCGTAAATGGGTAGTAGTGACTTGCATCGAGGTAAGTCGAATTAGTGCATTGCTGGATGCTGGAGCAGCAACGGTTAGCTATACGGGCTTACAACCCGTACCATTGCTACCAAACCAGCTCAAATTCCGGTGAGGAGGGAAAGGGGAAGAAGCGCGACGACAACTGGATTGGAGTTCTTACCTAAACTGCTTGCCGCACCGCAGCTCCTTGTAATAGGCCTTACAAACCCCGAATCTTTATTTAGGAAATTCCGAACGCAATATTTGATCACCCAACGGCAGTCTGCATAGCTTTAGGTGTAATCTTTAGTATGCCGTTCAGCGGTGCTGACGACACGAGGTAGACGTTGCCGAGACTGCTTCTTCCAAGGACGGCTCCCGTTCCGGTAATGTGCCAACGATAGAGGCTCAACTCCAGTAATGCCAACTACAGGATATATCCTCAACGCCTTTCATGTTTGGTAGCGAGAAAATTCAGTTCGAGCAGGGCCGCATATCCTTTCTTTTTTCGTCCATGAACACTGCAGATTCATTACCACAAAGAATCCTCTATCCTCGATATGGCGATGCACGATCTGAAGCAAGTAGCATCATTATATAAAAAGAGGTAGAGTGTAGCGTCGAGACACTAGTCCAAAAAAGGTATAGGCTAAAAAAGTTGTTCCCCTAGATATAGTTAAAAAAAATGAGCGTGTATAAGGATTGTAAAAAAAAAAAAAAAAAAAAAAAAAATTTGGTTTTGGGTAAGTAGCATAACGAATAAAAATAGGATACAAAAAATAGGACACACATATTACGGAATGCCTTGGCTTTTAACGCGTTGGCTGCGAACGATATTATTAACGGCGGCCATCTACTTAGCAGCGCAGACAGTACTCTGCACACCACTCGTATCTACCCAATTCGATGACTCAGCTTTTGAAACCACTGCTTTCCGGCTTCCCACCACCAAACCGCGTTCTCGCACCGCGTCGTACCTTTGGACAAAGTCCTGGCGTACCTCTCGTACTGGATCCAATTCGATGGAGCAATACCGTTGACCTTTCAGTGATGTTACTTTTCGCGGACTTCGTCTCCATTCAGATAATATTCATCCTCGGATTCAACGCATACTTACTCTGCTGGCAGTATAGGAAATTTCAACCCCTTTTTAAGATTGATATTCAATGCCGCACCGACTTCAGATACTCCATTGGTCCCTCGTTATGACTTAGTGAATGTTACTCGCCCGCTTGATACGACTGTGTCGCACCATAAAAATAAATAGCACTCAATCGGTTCTGGCGAGTTACAAAGATTCCCAGTATACAGAATGAGATTTCATAGGTTAGTTTTCATCGGAAGTCAGACAATCCCGAGGACTTCGACCGTTAGCATCCAAACGGGCATCGTGCGCCGACTATCACAACTCCCAGAATAATAACAAATAATTCGTCATTCTCTATATACTCATACTTCACGTACAGTCGCTCACGAATGTAGTACCTAATACAGTGTTCACAATAGTGCGAGGTAACGGCGCCCGTCGTTTCCTCCAGCCATAACCCCGAGAGCAACAGAACTTCTCATTAGAACGCATAAGCTAATCTAAATTAGTCTTAAGATCAGGCGAATCGCATACAATCAAGCATTAACGGCGATTCCTGCATGCGGTGGGTCGAATTGTTTCCTTGCCCAGTGTCCGCTGCAGCTGGCAGTCGAACGGATCGAACCATGCTAGTTAGGCTACCCTTACAGATTGCAGTGAAGCTGCGTACGGTGCCGCCGCTTCCTAATACAGTCCCTCGAAGGTAGTTTCTGCGGCGATAATACTGGGGCTAGTGCCGGTACCACCGCCTTCTATCCAAATGTTAGGTCCTGTGGTGATGCCGGCTTTGGTGGCCTCTATGAGTTGCCTCTCGTGGTTGCGAAGCTTATCCGCCCCCAACGATACGCCGATACCTTTATCTGCGCCGCGCGTAGCGTTGTGTACGGGCCCTCTGCGTTCACGGGAGACCCGCAACGGGGATACTAGCTCTACCTGCGTGGCCAAGCCACCTATCCAAGACACGAGCAGGATGCTTATTATATAGGATAACCCTGAGGTGGTGGCTGTTTCCATCTTCTCCGTCGCCTGACTTTGCACCGGTCGTTGTCGTGGTATTACCGCTTCGTCTTCAATGCTGTAGTTGGGGTGGCGCTGGATTTTGGTGTCTACTAGAGCGCATGCAATCGATCCAATACAATACTCTTCTACACTAACCATACGGCTTTCAGATGTTAAAATCACTGCTTTCCGGATTGCTACAACACTGCGATCTGTCACTGCGTTATCGTTTTTGGATGAAGTCCTGGCGTACCTCTCGTAATTGCCCGGGTGACTCTTCTGCTCTGGCGTCCTAAGTAACCCCGACCGATCGCCTGCGCCGCCTGGGGAAACCAAGAGGGCAGCGATTGTTCAAGCGGCAGTAGTCCCAACCATCAAGGTAGTGTACATCTGCGGCCACCTAGCAGCGCGGGAAGAGAGTCACCTGCGGCTCGGCACCCTCTGCACCATCCGACCCTTTCTTTAACTCTCCGCAGTTACCTTGCTTTTCGCGACACAAACTCTTTTACCACCATCTCTCTCCGGGCTACATGTCACAGTCCTAACTAGGTTACGACGTTAGGCAAAGGCAAAACGTGCTCAACCCCACTGCCCAAACAAAGAGCGCCACAATGCCCACGTAAGATTATCACTCCTCCGCCCGGTCCTCTTCAAAGCCCCTTTCGGATAACCTCGCTGATGGCGTGGCACAGGACGCAACGTGCATCCACCCCTACCTCGGCTGGGACGTGGGGATATCTTCTCGGCTAACAAAGGACTATGTGTTCAATCGCCCGCCTGCGTACTATTCCTCGGACGGGGGTTACGAAATCGACGATGGCGACCCGGACATGCGGCGCCATCCTCACGCTCGCTCGGGCGGCTTGACCGTCCACCACGCTTGCAGCAAGTAATACTTTATTGCAATCGGCCCGAAACAGTGGTATATTATTCTACGAAGATAAGCGTAGCAAATCTAACATATGTAGGTATGTATTAAATCAAATCAATTGTAGGGGGATAGGCTGTTCCTGATTCGGTGTCAAGGGAATGGTGGGTCGCTGTCTGCGTGAGGTTCACGGAATACATTCCAAAATCATTATTATCAGTGACCTGAGAAATGCCCACTACAACCTTGGACGGGATCGAATTTGATAGAGCGAATGAAGAAACCTCTCCATCGATAGGCAGCCAGTCATTCCACCGTCTGCATAGGCTATCACAGAGTGGAAAGATATTGCCAGGCCCTCGTTGTATACGAATTGAGGGGTCTGGAGGTCTGGTTATCAAAGATAGCCTCGCTATCTAGATTAAAAGCATGGTCTAGCTTTTCGCTTCCCTCTGATCGCCATTAGTAAGGAACATTGAGGCAGCAAGATACGGTCCCCAGTTACCATGTATGGCCGCTCGGGCGGGTCCGGTTCCCTTACCGAACACGCGCGCTTCGTGTTCCTCTGAGGTACGAATATCTTCGAGACCTGGAAGATCACGATTGACCTACGCATCGATTCGTTGCGGCTTCACAATAGATAGCGATGGAAAGGTGTTCAAATTGACAGGCCATTCATTCTGAGAAGGTGGTAGAGCTCATAGTAGTCGAGCGTACACAAATGTCGGCCCTAATTCTCCTATACAGGCGTATCCTCCTCATCTCGTCTCCTTCGCCTCGCAGAGAGCTCCCAAGACAGCGGTTGAC
The DNA here is from genome assembly GCA_030770415.1 of Pleoardoris graminearum. Lineage (NCBI taxonomy): Eukaryota > Fungi > Ascomycota > Dothideomycetes > Pleosporales > Didymosphaeriaceae > Pleoardoris > Pleoardoris graminearum. The sequence goes on from JASEKS010000356.1 coordinate 20,342, forward strand.
CGTTCTTTGGTACTTCCTGCCGGTCCTCTCTTCCAAGAAGTATTGCTGAAGTTTGGTAACCTCTCTCCTTCGAGTTCCTCTTAGCTTCACCTTGCGGCTACTAAACCCATCCGGTACGTTGAACCGTGAACTCAGCAGATGGGATCCCCTCCTCGCTCTCCTCACCCCACTCTCCCATGATAACGTTCCTTCTACTCTTACACGCCATTGATGTTGTCTCCACAATATACGACCGACTTCAGCCCAGTCTTGATGGTTGCGTCATGCAGGACAGAGCTTGATTGTTCTAGAAGATAGTTAAAGGGAAGCGACACGTCAGGACAGCTCTTCTGACCCCATGCGGACTTTGCTATAGCGGGGACCATTCCCTCTTTTATGGACGCGGACGATCTCCGCCTTAGAAAAGCCATCGTCGGAGTGGTCTTTGCCGTGATTAACGTGTTGTCATTTGTGCTTATTGTCGCATGATCCGTTCAGGTCGTTAATGACGAAAAAGGAGGACCTGAGAACCTCGTCACAGGGGTGATGGTGGTTGGTAATCAACTGGGCCAGCTGAGGGTTGCCAGCGCCAACCTGCTGCAGAATAGGCTCGAGCATCTGCGGCTGAAATCCTTAACGAAGATCTGCATTGTGGCGAAATTCTACGGCTTCCTCCTGCTCGTGAGGAACGGAGTTCGGATCATCCCAGAAGAATGGAGCTCCCTTCCAATGCGTGCTGTAAATACCTGCGTGTTGTTGATTGTACATATATATATAACTTAATAATGTTCACATGTTGCGTAGGGAGTAAGCCGGAACTGATACGTATACGGTCCTCCTCGATTTGCTTCGTTGTATCGGTGAACTACTTCAGAAGTTTGAATGACTTGGCCAGATCGTGGTCGCCGAGGTCTCGATGATGTCATTTATTGAATGACCTTGTGGAGCTCATTCCGACCCCGAAGCGCTTCGTTTTCTCCAAGCAGAAAGTCCAAGAGCATTTTGGCTGCTAAAGCGATATATATATCATGTAAAGAGAGGTAAAGTATAGCGTCGAGACACTAGTCCAAAAAAGGTGATATATATATATATACGGCGGGACATAGAGCTTTCGCACGGTTACTCGAGACTGCTATTCCTTGTCGTGGAGAAGCGATATGCGGAGGGAGCGGTGGTGCCCAGGTGGTGGGTGGCGTACGCGGAGCCGCGGTCGAGAGTGGGTGCGTTGTCTCCTGCTGAATTGCGCTCGCCACGGGGCCAGGACGCGGGGCCAAGCATAAACCGATAACTTCACCTCGCTTGTCTAGCCACACTTGGCTTTTGTTCGGCGTGGTAAAGTAAACCGTTAGACCCTTCACCCGCATGTGCAACGTCCTCAGTCCGGTCTGGCTCGTCGTCGTCCGGGAAAAATATATATAGGGCGCTAATCGCGTCAGGCATGGAAGCCTGAAGCCCATGGCTACAGGCTGTTAATGTAGTAAAGCAAACCGTCAGACGCTTCATCCGCATGTGCAACGTCCTCAGTCCAGCCGAGGTCATCGTCGTCTGTAAACTATATATATAGGGCGCTAATCGCGCCAGGTAGGGAAGCGGAAGCCTGAAGCCTGCTAATGGTCGATCCACGGATCTACATCCGTCCGATGACTAAACGGCAAGTGGTGTCTCGCAAAGTAGACATCATCTTCCCCGCGGTGGCCGTCGATGGCAATATCGGGCATGCCGTCTCCGGCCGGGATAATGTGGAGGGTGCGACCTTCCAGGTCATCATGCAAAGGGAGGCGGAGGGCTCAGGTACGTGTTTCTGGACCGCATTGCAAGCCAGGCTTTTGCATATTGGTAGAAGATTTCGTCCATATGCTGTCGTTCGCTCTCCGAGCTCTCTCTATGGTCTTTGCTGCGCTCCAATTCCTAGACTAGTATAGTCTTCGGGCACCGTCGTCAACGTGAAGTCCAAGATTCAGGACAAGGAGGGCATGTCAGGGCGCGAAATATATAGGGAGAACCCGACTCGGTACCGAACTTCGACGGTGGTTGAGAAAGCACGGACCGTGGGTGATATATAAGCGCTCGGTAGCAAAATCCCACTGTTGGGCCGCCGGTACCAGGCACAGAACGCGAAGTTGGGGTCGCCTTGGACGATATCCTTGACCTCGTCGAAAGCCGTCTCGGGATGCATCTCACAACGGATTTCGCAGTGAAGTTGTCAGCAAGTAAAATAGAACTTGCAGGGACGGTGACAACAGCAAGAGAGCAAGATAAGGAGGGCCTGCTGCTGCCTCGAGAAGACGCACCCGCTGCCTAGTGGACTTGAAGGTGTCGGCCCCGTTGGCGCGGCGGAGGCGTAGCCGATCCTTCAGTGGCGTCAAGGGCGAACAGGTTGTCGTTCTGTAGCGCGATACCGGAGATGCCTTGTAAGTATTGTCGTGCCCAGTAATTCGCAGTGGGCAGGCCGTCCTTCTCCTCCAGCGCGTCATACGTCCTCAGTGTACCAGACACCAGCCACCGTAGCCAACCCGAAGAGCGTTGAGCTGGGAAATTCCACCAATCGCATGACCCTCCGATCTCGTTCCTCGACCTAACCCTCATGGTCCCTCTCTTCAGTGGCGCTTTTGTAGAATAACGAGAGTGACTTGAGCGTTGCAAGAGAAATAAGTGGACTCGGAAATGGAGACGGGTGGTGTTGACCATGTAGTTTCGGATTGTGACGCTGATCGACGTGGAATCCAAGCAAGACAATGCGAGTGAAGACAATATATATATAAAGCACCAAAGGTGCGTTGATCCTCCGTTAAACATGGCACGGTCCTCGCCGCTGATGGAAAAAAACTAAGGTCAGAAGCCATATAACAACATCCTCGGATCCAGTATATAGGGGCTGCTCTGGGCTAGCCGGAGAGTTTAATAGCCAAGTACTACCTGCGAGTTGAGAACCCTCGGCGAATTTCCTGTAGTCTCCTTCTAGCTATATACGCTGCCTTCAGGGTCTGTTTGTGTTTGCGATAAGGTGCCTTTCCGTGACTTGAATAATCGTCCGGCGTCTCGTGCAAGTTCCCGACTCGGTTTGCCGTTCCATTTGCTAAGCCGACCGATCTGAAGGGAATGGCAAGTATTTGGTTGGGGTAGGAGCAGCGAGCGGAAGCTTACAAACTCCTCACAATAGAAGGTTAGGGACCAAATAGTGCGGAATAATCACGCAGGGGACGGAGTGGCAATTCGCAGATCCCTATTGCTCGCAGGCTGGCGCAGTTTGACAAGATGTAGCAAGCAGACAAACGTCCTCATGGAGACCCACAAACCCCAACCCTGTTCGACAGTGGTGTGTCGCACCTTGGCATGGAAACTCGCTAGATATTGCCGACTCTTTTCAATCGTGACGATCGGCTTATTCGGATCCCTGCAGCTCTAGGTGCTTGGGCGAGCATGTCCTATGGGATGCGCAGGCTCGTTCCTTGGAGTATTTGTAACACCATCGCAAGCGCCAAAGGCGTGATGGGTAAGCATCCAGGGAGCGGGAGGTGAAGGGTGAGATCATGTGCATCGTATTATTCCGGGCCGAATGATCGCGATTAGCGAATTATGGGTGACGATGGGTAAAGTGCAGTCGTGGTAATTATCGCGGCTGACCTTACCATGCCTTGTTGAGTTAGGTCCGCCAAGCGCCGCTAACCAGATCTAATCAGCCGAGGTTCTTTCCAAGTCAGGTCGACCTGCGCACCTGGGGACGAAGACTCCTCCACTTTGTCATCCAGCCCGCGATCGCGCCATTATCATTGCGTCTCCGTCAGAACCATTGTCGCATTGCAACTCCCAGAAAGATGCGTCTTTTGCAGCACCGAAGTCGTCGCCATCGTGTCGGTTGAGGAATCCCCCGGCAACGGCGAGGAGCCCGCGGGCCCAATGACACTCGACTCCAACCATTCCGACGAGCGCAACAACCCCAGCAAGCACTGCCAACGCGGCGCGACCTGTAGAGATTAATGTGTGCGATCAACTGCTGTTGGTCTTGCAAAGTAGAGGCCAAGCAGATCTTCGAGTGCGCCTGCTTCGTCCATAAGCCATTATCCGGACTTTCGTTGGTACGTCCTGATGGACATATCGCATCGCGATGCACGTGTAGTGGCTGACAGCTCCTAGCGCATGAGCACCTTGACTTCTTCCTTGCATGCGAGTAGCCACGACCGTGCGCGAGTACGATGATTTTTCGACGCCTGCATGCTGCCCCGAAGGCCACAAACCCTGATGATGAGTCGGATCTTGAGCATATCCGAATCCAATCACCGGCAGCCCCTCTCGAGCGGTGTCTTATCACGCTGTGAGCCGACGACGACGAATAGTCTTTGGGGGATGCCAGCGTTGGGTGGATCTGGCCAACGACGCGGACGGCGCAGGAGCGTATACAGCATCAGCCGTCACCCGGTCGAGTCACAAGCAGTACTACGATGGAGGAGTCGATACATGAGGAGATCATCGCACGCGAAGAGTCCTCTATAGTCAATGCTGTCGCCGAGACAAGCGTCCCTATCGGCCCCCGATCCTCCGGAGCTAGCTGCGCATAGTGTCCGGAAATGGGACAACCTTGGGTTATGGGGTGACGCGGATGAGCGAGAGGATAACCAGGAAGATAATAACGGTGATGCTTCTAAGACTTGCGCCTAGTAGCGTAAACTTTACACGGAGGGCGATGTATTGCGAATTGGGTTGAGTCCACCGGTTCCTGGCCTTGAGTCTGGTTGGCGTTCGGCTCCTACCAGGCGCCGTCTGAGCGGGTACCGATACAACAGATGGCTGCGGTTGCTGTGCTTGGGTGCCGTAAGCGGTTACTGCCGCGACAGATGGTTGCGACTGTCCGTGGGTGCTATGAGCGATGGCGCCGGAAAGTTCTCTCTCCACCTCCCGTTCTGGGATCTGGTAGGGATCTGAATCCGAAGACGAGGGCTGGCATACAGAAACCGAGTCGAAGCAGGATGGTTCCGAAGACGCTGTGGAAGTGGAGGGGCGGCTAGGCTGCTTGCGCTTTGCCTTTCTTGATGTCTTAGGAAAGTCGTTGGTGGGAGGACTGTATCTTTGTGGACGAGGGAAGTGTTGTATCGCGAAGTGTGGGGTCGTTGTCTCAGTTGATAGGCCAGATAGTTCATGTAGCGCACGCTGTCTTAGGATGCGCGGCCTTGGCCTTTCCACCCCAACGGGGACGCAGCTCGGGCGTCATGGCGGCGGGATGGAAGCGTGAAGAGGCAGCGGTATACCGGCTTTTTCTGCAAGACGGAAGAGAAGGTCCGACTGCTGGGGCTGTCCCCAGGCCTCGTCAAAGTCACGTGCACGCGCGTTATTAATAATGTGGACGCGTGGCTGTACGACTCCCTAATTGCTATCCCGAAGCTTTAACAGTAGTAAAACTACGTAATTCTTTTTAATATATTATAAAATAATACTATATAATAGGAAATAGTTAAAAATTAAATTTTTAAATTTTTTTAACTATTATATAGCGAGAGGGTATATAGCTTAGTAGATAATATATTTAGCTACCTATAATAGTAATACTATAGACTATAAATTTAAATCTTATTTTTATCTACTCTAATCTACTATTTAATTATATAGTTATTATTAGATTTTAAATTTAATTTTATTAAATTTAGTTATATTTCCTAAATAGACTAATTAATTACTTAAATAAGTTAGTATATTTTTATATTAAATTAGTGTTACGCCGTGGCTATAAGTTCGAATCCTATACTAACTAAAATAAATAATATTTTTTACCGTCCTTATATACGCTTATTTTTTTAACTATATCCGGGGGAATAACTTTTTTTAGCCTATACCTTTTTTAGACTAGTGTCTCGGCACTATACTTTACCTCTCTTTATATAATTAAATTAGCGTAATAATTTATATTTAATTAAAAATAAACTATACTTAAATAGAAAAATAATTAGTTTTTATTAAATAATTAATTAAATTTTATAATAGGTTATTTAACTAGTCTATTATATATTAATTAGAAATAAAAAAATAGATTATTAGTTTACTTAAAAAATAAAAATTTCTTTTTAATAATTAGGTAGTTTTAAATATAAAATTTATTTTTAAATAAAAAATTTATTATATAAGCTTTACTAAAAAAAAAATTTTTATATTAAATTTATATATATATAGAGACTAATTTTTTTTTTATTTATATTAATATTTTTACTAGTACTAATATTACCTTCGGGTATTTAATTAATTTAAAAAAAAATAGTATTATTTTTATATTAAAAATAATATATTTAATTAAAGAGAGATTACTATTTTTAAATAAAATAGTATAGTAAGTATATACTTAAAAATATATTTAATTTTTTTTAAGTTTTTTATATTTTTATTATTTTTATTATATTAGATATTTTTTTTTTACTGTAATATTTTTTAAATACGTTTATTTTACTAATAAAAGTAAAGTTTTTTAAAAGTATAGAGTACTATTAAAAAATTAATATAAAATTATAAAAAACTATTAAAAATTAAGATAGAGTAGTAATATAGTATAATATATAAAATAAATTAAAAATATATTATCTATAGAGTAAAAAAATATATTACTATTTAACTAAAGTCCCGTAGCGTAGACTATATATCCCTTATTATATAAGTAAGCTCCTATTTAAAGTAAAAATACTTAAATTATAATATTATTCCCCTTTTAGAACCGCTCTTAGCTTAAAAATAAGTAATATAAATATATATAGCTTATATAGATCTATTTAGTATATTTTAAACTATTTTAGTATAGTAATATTAAATTATAAAATTAAATATTTCTTATTATTTTTACTAAATCTAATTATTTACGTAATAAGCTAATTAATAATATTATTATACTAGTACTAGCGTCTTAGCACTTTTAGCTATAAAATTAGGCTTTAGAGACTTTTACTCCTACTTTTTACTTTAAACTTAATAATATTTTTTAAAGGTAAGTATTTTATATAAAGTATAAAGTAGTAAAATTTAGTATTAACTATACTATATAGTTATACTAAAGCCTAATTAGCCCTTATATATTAAATTTTAATCTATAATATTAAGTTTTAGTTTATACTATTATAATATTTCTTAAATATAAAATGCTTAAAAGCTTTTTCGTTTAATTAATTTAAAAAAATAAATAGTTTACTAAATTACCCTATATTAGCTATATTAAAGTTATAGTAGAGTATAATATTTTAAACTAAAAGTACTAATATTTAATAAATATTTAATAAAGATAAATAAAAATTATTTATTAATAAAGGCTGCTAAACTAAAACTTACTTTTCTTATTTTAAAAAAAAAAATGCTCTTTATTATATAGTAAGTACTAATTTAGTACTATTAAGCGCTATATAGTACTAATTATATAATTTAATTTTTATATAGCTAATTTTATTATTTTAAATAATTAGAAACTACTATTAGTAAAACTATAAAAGGTAATAAAAATAATCCTTTTACTTTAGGCTAAAAGGTGTATAAGTAATACTATATAATATATAAAGTCTAACTTATAAAAATTAAAAATTAGGTTATAAACTTACGCTATATTAAGTACCCTATAATTTTTAAAAAAGGCTAATTATAGTATAGCTAAGCCTACTACTCTTACGCCTTTTAATATAACTAAAGTATATAAAAAAACCTAGAATAGTAAAAAAAAGACTAATAAGAAGATTAAGAATATTGATAAGTAAATTATAGTAGATTTAAAAACGTAAATAAATAGTTTATAAAAATTTAAAGTAATTTAGTACTAATTATTATATAGTAGTAATATTAAATTTTTTAAAAAGTTTTACGCTTATAGTAGTGTTCTTTATTTTACTAATAAATATACTAAATCTAGTAACCTTTTTTATAGATATAGTTAGTTTAATTTAGCTCTTAAGAAGAAATAAAAGTATATAAAGATTAATAATAATGTTAATAACTTCTAAATAACTCCTAAAAAGAGTAAAAAGGGTATAAGTATTTTTTATAGTAGTATAATAGTATTATTTAAACTAATTTAGTATATTTTAGTATACTTAATTACTAACGCACTTTTTAAAAGTCTAGTACTTCTTATATAGTAACTCTAATTAGCTTAAAAATTAAATAAAACTATTAAATTACTAATTACGCCGCTTAGTTTTAAACTTAAGTCTAGGTCTTTATTGTATTTTTTTTATTAATCTTTTTCTACTATAGTAACTATTATACTTTTTAGATTTTTAGATTTACTAGTTTAGGTTCTATTTCTATTAATAGTAATAACTAAGAAAAAATTATATACTTTTATATTTATTTTAGTACTAAGTATTATACTAAAAGTAGTATAATCTACTCTATTACTAATTATTACTATTAGTTAACTATATTTCCCGGTAATAGTTTTTAGAGATTATATAATAAATAGTAATATTTTTATAAGACTTAGATAAATAATTAAATAGATTTATAATTTCTTAAATCCCTATAGTTATTACCGTAATAAATAGACTTTTAATATAGTAATTTAGTTTAGATAGTACTAATTTTTAATAATTATAATTTTTATTTTATTATAGTATACTTATATATCTTTTATAATTTTTATATTAGACTATTAAACTACCTTAACTCTTAATAGGGCTATTTATATTACTAAACTTTTTATGAAAGATACGTATAGAATTATAAAAGTAAAAAATAATAATTTTATTTTAAATAGAAAATATAGCCTCTAAGTAGGTTAAAATAAACTATTAAGTTACACTAAGAACGCTTTTAGACTAATTTAGCGCTTATTACTACAAAAAAAAAATCTTTTAACTACTTTAGAGTCTATATAGAATTATTTTAAACTCTTTTTTTTTAAAGACTAGTTTCGGTTTTATTATATTAATATATTATTAAATAAATTATTACTTTTTATAAAAAATCTATTTTATTTTTATATTATTGAGTCTATTAAAGTTATTCTAAATATGTTTAAACTAATTTTAAATTATTTTTAAACTCTTTTTAATACTTCTATACTAGTTATAACTTTTAGTCGTTATGTATTCTCTTTATCTAAATAGTTTTTTTATTTAATAAAATATTTTTATTAATGAAACTTATTACGTTTATAGTCTATAATATATTTTATATTATATATATTATTACTATATTAGTGTAATATATTAACTATTAGTTTTTATTTATACGGTAGTAAGCCTTAGGATTTATATAATTTTAATAAGAAAGGATAAAATACTAAATAGACTTATCCTATACTTATAAGTTTAATTTTATATATAGTAGGTAAACTATTTATATATTTAATTATTATATTAGAACCTAACTATTTTTAGTTAATTTTTTTACTTAGTTTTATTAATTATATATAATAATTTAAAATCTAAACTTTACTCTCTTTTTTTTTTTTTTTTTTTAAAAAAAAAAAAAAAATTAAATCTACGCTTTTAGCGTAGTACTTATATAGGTCCTATAAAACAGCTCTATAATATTCTTAGTATAATAATAAAAAATATAGTACGTAGTTATATATTAACGCGTATACTAAAAACATATTTACTAATTATAATAAATTAAAATAGCGTCGTCCGTAATAAGTTAATATATAATCTCTTTTAATCTAGTACTAGACGTCTATTTATAAAGAAAAGAAAAATAGTAGTAATAGTTTACACTATTACTAGTATACTATAAAATATTAATATACGCTAGCGTTTTAAGCAAATATAAAAAAAATAGACTACCTATAAGGCTTTTTTTTTTTTTTTTTTTAAATAAATCTACGCTTTTAGCGTAGTACCTATATTTTAAAAAAAAAATAATTATTAACTACTATAGGGGTTCCTGTAAAACAGTTTTATAGTATTTTTAGTATAATAATAAAAAATATAATACGCAGTTATATATTAACGTATTATACTAAAAATAGTTTATTATTATAATAAGTTAAAATAGTAATACGTAAGTAAGTATTATCTTTTAACCTAGTATATAGTGTCTATTTATAAAGAAAAGAAAAATAATAGTAATAGCTTGCGCTATTACTAGTATACTATAAAGTATTAATATATAGTAGCGTCCCCGCTACTATATATATATATAATATAAGGAAATATAAAAAAATAAGTTATTTATAAGGCTATAGCTCTTCGTAACACTCTATAATAATAGAACGCATAGTATATATAGTATATATAATATATATAATATATATAGTAAATATAGTAAATATAGAATAACTTTAGACTAATAGACTATATATTTTTATATACTATACTACTATAAAAGCACTGGATATCTGTAATTAGTTTAATAGTAATACTTATATAAAGCTAAAATATACTATTTATAACTTTAAACTTTTTATAAGCTAAACTATTTTTATTACTAGCTAACACGCTCTAAGTATTATAATTTAAAAATATAACTACTTATATATTATTTATAAGTAGCCTTTTTACTGATATATATTACAGTATTACTAATAGTATAGTATAGACTTAAAGTTATAAAATATAAATAAGAATCTAGTACGCGTAGGTAAGTAAAAAGCTAGATTTTAAAAGCTTTTAGGCGATTAGGGGAATCTAAATTAGTAAAAAAATATAAAAAAAAAATTAAAATATAAAGTAGCGTAGCTACCGTAGCTATAATATATAATAGTTTTACTAAAGTAGCTATAAAAAATAGTAGTTTTACAGATAAGATAGACGCAACTAATATATATATAGGGTAATATAAGTAAATAGCACAAACAATATATAAGTAAAAAAAAAAGAGAAAAGAGAACTTTATAAAATACCTATAAATATAGGCAAATTAATATAAAAGGTATAGATATAAAGGAAATAAATAGTCTATATTAAAAAAAAAATAAAAAAGTCTCTACTTATTATAAACCTATTAATAAATACTATTATAACCTATTAGACCCGACCCGTTATAATTAAGACTAGACCTATAAGACTATAACTTCTTATAATATTTTATAATAATAGGACGCACAGTATATATAGTATATATAATATATATAATAAATATAGTAAATATAAAATAATTCTAAACTAGTAGAATATATATTTATATATACTATACTAATATAGAGGCACTAAATATTTTTAATTAATTTAATAATATAACTTATATAAAACTAAGATATACTATCTATAATTTTTAACTCTTTATAAACTAAACTACTTTTATTACTAGCTAATATACTTTAGGTATTATAATTTAAAAATATAACTACTTATATATTATCTGTAAGTAGCGCTTTTACTAGTAATAATATATATTACGGCATTACTAATAGTATAAGTTTAGCGCTATAAAATATAAATAAGAATCTAGTACGCGTAGGTAAATAAAAAACTAGATTTTAAAAGTTACTAAGCGATTAGAAGAATCTAGATTAGTAAAAAATATAAAAAAAGTATTAAAATATAAGGTAATACAGCTACTATAGCTATAGTATATAATAATCTTATTAGGGTAACTATAAGAGATAGTAGTTTTATATAGTAGTCTTATAGATAAAATAAACGTAACTAATATATAATAAAATAATGTAGATAAACGGCGCGATATATAGGTATAAAAAAAAAAAAGAAGCGTTATAAAATACCTATAAGTATAAATAAGATAAACTTACGATAATATATTATAGTTTAAGTATAAAAAAAATAAGTAAATAGTACTAAAAAAAAAATAAAAAAGTCTTTTTCTTATTATAAAAAACCTATTAATAAGTGCTATTATAACCTATTAGACCCGGCCGTTATAGTTAAGACTAACTTTACTCTCTACTTTTAAATTTAGTAGAAGATATTTTTTATTTTAAAATATTCTCTAGTACTTTTATACTATTTTTAGTTTTTATTTAGCTTTATTATAGATATTAATAAGTTTATAGACTAAGTAAAAAACTTAAAAACTTTCTTTTTTACTTAGCACCTATAAGAGCTAATTTAGCTTTTTGGGGCTATATCTATATTAGACTTAAAAAAATATATATTTAGTAATAAAGTACTAACTATTATTATAGGTAAATTTTATATAAGACATTTATAATATCTAATTATTTTACTCTAAATAATAGAAGATATAAAAGTACTATTTAAAAGTTTTATTTTATTATTTTATTTACCTATCTATCTATAAGTAAAAGGCGGAAGATAAAATTTACCTTTCTTTTAAATAATAGTAAAAAGTATTTTAATACTTTATTAATATAAGTAGACTTTTATTAGATAGTACTATCTTTAAATTTTTATAAATTTTTATAATTTTATAGATTTAAAACTAGATTAAGTAAACACTATTCTAATTTATTTTTACTAATATATAATAGACTATTTTAAAAAAAATAGTTTATAATTATAAAAATTATATTATATATAATTTTAGTAGAGTACCTAAGGGTAAATTTATAATAAAATCTATAGTTATATATTATTATAGTTTATTAATAATAAAAGGTAGATAAAAAAGACTATATACTTTATATATTTTTAAATTAGCGCACTAATAGCGCTTATAGTTATAAATATAATTAATAATATTTTTAAATATATTTATATATATATATTTACGCTATACGAGCTAAAGAGTTTACTTTATACTAAAATACTCTAAAAGGGGACTATTATAGTATTCTATAATTACTTTTATTTTATTTTTAGGAGTTTAAGGCTATATTAGCTCTATTAGTTTTAATTTAGCTTTCTCTAAACTATTTAGTTATAAATTATTATTACTATTTTTAAATAAATTAAATTTTTTATTCTTTAGGTTTATTATATAATAAAGTACTATAAACTTAAGACTTTAATAGTATTTACTAAAATTTATTTAATCTAAATTATATTTAGAGGTAGAAGCTATTCTTTTAATACCTATTTAATATAAATTTCTATTAAACCCTACGCCTAGTCTAATTTAGTTAAACTTAATATAGATTCTTTTCCCTTAGTTATACTAACTAAATTTTTTTACTTTTTTAGTATTAATACTTGTGATATTAGATCTTAGAATATATAAATATATATTTTATTTATAATACCTATATAGTTTAGTACCTTTTTAGTATTCTTTTATACTAAGCCTATTAGCGCTTAATTTATTTAAATTCTTTTTTTACTGACGTATTCCTATATACCTCTATAGTAAAAACTCTTATATAAATTTTTTAAGTAACTAGCGCTAATATATTTTACTGAGAAAATTACCCTAACTAGTAATAGTATTTAAGAATATTATTATAAAATAAAATAATTATTAAAATTATTTAATTATATATTAGCGTACTTCTAGACTAAAAGATAAAATTTTAAAAATCTCTTATTAGTTAAAATTTTTAGGTTTAAAACTTCTAATTCTATATTATATTAGATTAATTTTAGAGAAGTCCCGTTAGGGTATACTAAAATATAAAAATTATAACTACTAAAAACTTATAGAGTTAAAATTAAATCTTAATATTTATTAATTTTTTAAGTTTTTATTAGACGCGGCAGTCTAAAGAAATATAAATTTAATAAAAAACTAATTTACTAGTATTAAGAATAATACTAGATTTTTAATAAAAGAGGTCTAAATAGTTTACTAATAAGTAAAGTAATTATTTAGACTTAGTAAAAAAAAATTTATTAATATTATAAGCGTAGTTAAGACTATAATAAATATAATTAGATTTTTTATTTTAAAAATCTATCTTATCTAATTAGTCTATATTATTAATTAAACTATATTTATCTAAACATAATATATCTACTATCTAAAATAGTAAATACTTATTATTCCTTTTAAAATCTTTATATACTAAACTATCTAAAAAGACTTCTATAATTAAATTACTTAATAATAGAACTAATTCTATTTTTTAATAATAATAGGCCTCTATCTAAACTATATTAAAATTAATATAGATTATTATTAAAGTAAACGCTATTATACAGTATTAGTTTAAAAATATATATTTAGTATAACTTATAAATATTTAAAATCTTAATATTTAGCTACTTTACTAAAACTTTAGTCTAAAAATTTAAACAAAATATTTATTTTACTTTAAATATTTTTTATATTTAAAACCAAAAAGTCTAATTATTAAATCTAGTTGTAATACCTAAAAATAAAAAAAATTAAAACTTTTTTTATATTTAAAGTATAATTTATTAGTATAACTATCTAAGAAAAAGTATATTATAATAAATAGATTGTATTTTTATAGAAAAAATTACTTTATTTTTAAAAACTCTAAAAATAAGATTTAAGCTTTTATAAAATAACTTATTTAATAAAATAGTAGCCTATTTTATAGTTTTTAATTTTAAATAATAAAATACTTTCCTTTACAGCGAGTTTAATTTAATACTAAGTAATACCTATACTTAAACTAAACTATTTATACTAAAATAAAAAAATACTACAAGTAGTAAAACTACTAATATAGAAGTATTTACTTATTTTAAAATACTTTATATTTCTATAAAGGAAACCTCTTTAACTTAGCCCTAAAATTAATTACGTTAAATATTAATACCCCTAAAATAAATAGCTGTAAATACTTATTATAACTATAAATAGACTAAGTATTTTACTTATAATTACCTTAATTTAAGAGAAAAAAAATTAGAATTAATAAAGTTTACAGTATAATAAAAAGTTTATTAATACTAATAAAAAAATATATTTAAAAAACTTTAATATCTAAAAAAATACTTTGCCCTAGATATAAATAAGTATAATTTATTAAATATTAATTTATTATACTTACTAGAAAGGCTTTATTTTTAAAACTCTCTTATATTCTACTCAAAGAGGTATATAATCCAATTTTACATACTTATTAATACTAGTATTTAAAAAAAAAAATTTCAAAATTTTTTTATTATATACTCTTTCTTATACTCGTTTTAAAAACTAATCTAAAAACTCACCTACTAAATCTTAGTAAAATAAATTTTTAACTAACTTTAGATTTTTATTAATTTTTATATTTACCTATATATAAAAACTAATACTAGAATTATCTAAAACTACTCTTTTACTATTATAAATCCTAGAACTTAAAACTATATTATTAATTTAAAATAAATAAAGCTTTCTAATTTTAATATAATATAGTATAAAATAGGAGTATATAGCGTTTAAAGTATTTTTAAATATATAACTTTTTTAAGACTATCTTAGTATAATTAAAATAGTTCCTCTTTAATTAAAAAGTAAAATAAAATATCTGCCGTTATAACACTTTATAGAAATACAATAACTATTAAAAATAATAAAATTCTACTTTTTATTATATATAAAGACTTTTTTATTTTTTTTTATACTATTACTTTTAAGTAAACTATAATAGTTTTACTTTTATCTCTAAAACTAACCCTATAAAAGCTAATAGAATTTAGGTACTTTTTAACTATTACTCTTATTTTAGCTAACACTTTTTACTTTAATATAAAGTATTTTATTAATGAATTTTTTACTACGATTCTCTATAAGATTTAATAAATTTTTATTTATTTTTAAAATTTAGAGCTCTAAAATGACTCTAAAAATAAAAAAATTTTTAATAAATATTTTTTTAGTAAGTATAGCTAATTTTAAAATATTTTTAGTAAAACTATAGTTAATTAGTTACTTAAGTATTAATTTTATAATTATAAAGTTATTTTTACTAAATTTTTTATAAACAGCTATAGTCCTCTATATAAGTTTAGTTTTAGAAAACTTAAAACTATTAAGGCCTATATTTTAAAATACTTAAAAAAGAATTATATTAAGTATAGTTAAAGTCCTTTTATATTTCTAGTATTATATATTTAAAAATTAAATAATAACTTATATATCTATATTAATTATCGTAAACTTAATACTCTAATATAAAAAAAATATTTACCTAATTCTATAAATTAATAAGCTTCTAGCGTATTTTTTTAAGGCTAAGTTTTTTACTAAACATAATATCTAAGTAGTATTTAACAAAATTCGTATAGATTCTACTTTTAAAAAATATATTATTTTTAGAATAAGATATAGAGCTTATAAATAAAAAATTCTACTTTTTAGTCTATATAATAGCCTAGTAACTTATTAGCAATATATAAATAATATTTTTTTTTAACTATTTAGATAACTTTTATATTATATATATAGATCGAAAAGTAATAAGTACGTCTAGACAACAATCTAGGGGTATAAACGTAGTAAGAAAACTCTATTAAATACTAAACCGTGTACCCAATAATTAAAAGCTAAGCTTATATATTTAGATAATATCCTAATCTACTCTAAGACTTATAAAGAATATATTAAATAAGTAAAAAAAGTATTTTAATAACTTTATAATACTAGACTTTAAGTAAATATTAAAAAAAAAAAAAAAATTCTATATAAACCGTGTCTAATATTTAGAGTATATATTACTGGACTTCGGTTTAGAAGTTAATCTAAATAAAATAAAAATATTTTATAATTAAAAAGCCTTTATAACTATTACTAGTATAAAGTTTTTTTTAGCTTTTACTAAATTTTACTACTAATTTATTAAAAACTTTTTTAGTATTACACGTCCCTTAAGCGCTTTATAAAACTCTTAAATCTTATTAATATAAAGTTTAGAATATAACGCTATATTTATATAAATTAAATAAGTTTTACTATTAATTCCTATCTTATACTATTTTAACCCTAAGCTTTTTACTTTAGTAAAAATAAATATATTTAATAATATAATTTTAGACGTACTATTATAGTAATACTTAAATAAAAAAACCTATTCTATTATATTTTATAGTTATATTTTAACTAATTCTAAGCTAAAATAAAAAATTTATAATAAGAAACTCTTTACTATTATTACTATTTTTAATAAATAGCGTACTAAGTTTACGTTTATCTAAAACCTAATTTAAGTTTTATAAAATTATTACTTTTTAAAATATTTTATAATAACTAAAAATTTTAAATACTTAATAGACCTCTCTAAATTATTATTTTAGTTTCTTTTAACTTCCGAATCTAGTATATACTAAAAAAAAGTAATATTTAAGCTAATATTCTTACTTATAAAAAATAAAATTTTATTAATTTAAGAAATATATAAAGAGATAACTACTTTTATATTTTTTTTAGACTATATTAACTCGATCTCTAAATTAATAGTAAACTAGCTTAGTAGTATATTAATAATACTACTATTAATACTAAAGTTTTATTAATAAAGAGTATTTAAAATATTATAAGCTTTAATTTTTTTACTTTTATTAAAACTCTACTTTAGAAGAACTAAAATAAATTTAAATAAAAAAAAGATATTCTACTAAATAATTACTAAATAATTACTAAGTAAAAGATAAATTTTATTATATAAAAAATATTTTTATATTTACTTAAAATCGGCTCTAGTTACGCACCTTATTGATAAAGTATATAACTAAAAATTTATTATATATTTAGGCTATACTAAAACCTACTAACTTTTATTTTATAAGTACTACTAAAAAAGTATAAATGCTATTTATAAAAAATATATATAAAATTATATTACCTATTATTATACGTATCTAAGATAATTCTTAATAATAGATATACTTAACCTACTCTCTATTCTTAATTAACTAATATAATACTTATATATTAACTTTAAAAATTTTTCTAAAAATAAGTCTAGTTATAATTAAATAATAGTTATTATTAATTGCTTCTTTAAATAAGCTATATCTATTCCCTATTATAAAATAATCGACGCTAAAAGAATAGTAAACTTATTTATTTAATAAGTGTACTATTTTATATATATACTAAAAACTATTATTTTAAACTATAATTTTTAGTTTATATTTAGTTTTTAGTCTAAATTCTATTAAATACTGAATATTAGAGTAAAACTCTTAACTATATACTATAAAAAACCAATAGTTAAATAAAAATTATAAATAAATATATTAACTAATAACTATATTTATTTATATTTTATTACTAAAAGAACTGGAGATCTCTTTTACCTCTAATTAATAGAGTTTAAATTATTTTACTCTACTTTACTATTGTAATATTTTTATACTAGATTCTTTATAATTTTAAATTAGAGTAGAGCTAAAATTAAAATACTCTTACTTTTAGGGCGCCGTAGGATAACATAAATTTTTAAAATATAAAACTACTTACTTAGTATATATATACTGCTTAGTAACTAGCAAAAAAAATATAATGTAAACTTTAAACTAAATATAATTTATTATAAATTAATACTATTACCCTATTAACTAAAATAGTAATAATATAGTATACTTAAAGACTTATAACTTAAAAATTAACTAATTAAGTTAAAAACTATTTAATAAATAAAAGAGACCGTTTAAAATTCTAAAAAAAGTAAAATATTTTAATTAACTAACATTACTACTGAAATTATAAATATATAATATATTCGCACTTAAGCTACTCTATAAAAATTCTTAAAATTTATTACCTAAATAAAATACTTTAAAGCTGCCTAGTATCTCTATTAATAAAATTAAAGAGTAAAAGGTTAAAGAAATTCTAACTAGTAAATCTTTTAAAAAAATATTAAAATATCGCGTAAGCTAGATTAGATATAATTTTAACCCTATATAATATTCTACTTTTAATTTTATTAAAGAACTTTATAAACTAAAAGTATTTTATAAAAAGTATTTTAATAAACTAAACCTATTAACAACTCTAAATACTTAAATTAGATAATAAAAAAATAAATTAAAGTAAAAGTAAAAAATAAAAAAATAAAAAATTTTATTTTATTATAAAATTTTTTTTTAAGAATACTAGCCTTAATTCTCTATTTATCTACTTTAGATAACGGTAATAGAATAGTCTTAGTAGTTAACTACTTTTTTTTTTCTACTAGTTACTAGACAGATTTATACTAAACTATTTAATTTAAATAAATAAATTATTAACTACTTACTCTACTTATAATAGTTTCTAACGTAGTCTACTTAAAACTATATATAAAATTAGCTAGATTTTAGCTAAATTTATTCTAGTTTTATCTATTTATATTACTTATACTAAAAGACCTAATTTTTTTTTACTATATTTAAAGTAGATTATAATTAATTTATATTTATTTTACTATTAGCTAACTTAAATACGTATAAAGCTAATAAAAATATATTAAATTTATTTTTAACGTACTTAGGGATCTTATAGTAAATTAATATTTAAACCCTTTTTATAAATTACTATTACTTATAAAATTACACTTCTTATTTTATATAATATAATAAATATATTTTTTTAAAAAAAAAGGTTTTAAAAAATTATAATTTAGGGTTTCTCTTAACTAAACGTCCGTATATAGTATTAATAGATTATATAGTAAATAATAAAAAAAATACTAAAAAAAGGTTAAATAAATATTGTTAGTAAACTTAAATTTAAATTTCTGTAATAGCTAAATTTGTAAAGCCTTAATCTAGATAATTAAAAATACCTATAATAAAAATAAAGAAAAGTAAATTAAAGAAAAACTAAAAGCGCCTAAAAAGAATTTTTTATATTTTATAAAAAGTTTTTAAAACAGCTCTACTACTACGCTGCTTTAATTTAGTATTATTATTTATATTATTACTATAAATAAAATAAAGAAATTAGTAACTAATTATACGTAAACTTATCTTTATTTTTATTATAATAAACTAATTATTAATAAACTATAAAGCTTTATAATTTTTTAATAAATAACTTATACCTTTTATTTATAAAAAAAATAATATAGCGTAGCTAAAGATCTATCTATAAAAAAAATAATATTATAAAGCGCTATAGACTTAAAACTTTAATAATACTTATTAAAAATTATCTAATTTAGATTATATTTAAAAGTAGAAGCTATCTTTCTAATACCTATTTAATATAAATTCTTATTAGACTCCGCACCTAGTTTAACTTAATTAAATCTAATATAAATCCTTTTCTCTTAGTTATACTAGCTAAATTCTATTACTTTCTTAGTACCAATACTTTTTTTTTTTTTTTTTTTAAATAAGCCTTTTATATTAAGGCTACGGAACTATTTAAGGAAAGTGCTTATTATCTCCTAAACAAACTAGAACTGGCTCTTTAACTCCTAATTTTTAATATATAGGTTATATTACTAAATAATATTATATTAAATTATTAATCTATTACCTAATTAGGTCTAGTTTGCTACGCTAAGCCTATTTAGAAATAGATTTTTATCTTATCTAATATTAGATAGTAGTTTAGCCTAAAATACCTCTAAATATAACGTATTTTATATAAAAATTTTAACTTTTTTATAGTTTTATATTAATTTTTTAGTAGTATTTTATACTTCTAAAAATTTTACTTTTTACTAGTAAAGTAGGCGCGTTTAAAGAATACTACAATAAGGAGAAGAATTAAACCCTTTATACATAAAAAGACTTTAAAAATTTAAAAAATCTTAGTATTTCTAGATATATACCTACTATACCACCCCGCTAGAACTAATACTTATAATATTAAATCTTAAAATATATAAGTATATATTCTATTTATAGTACCTATATAGTTTAGTACCTTTTTAGTATTCTTTTATACTAGGCCTATTAGCGCTTAATTTATTTAAATTTTTTTTAACTTACGCACTTCTATATACCTCTATAGTAAAAACCTTTATATAAATCTTTTAAGTAACTAGTGGTTGCCTTTCTTATATTAGAGGTTTGATTCCTCTCCTTATCGCAGTATTCTTTAAATGCGTCTACTTTACTAGTAAAAAGTAGAGTTTTTAGAAGTGCGGGGCACTACTAAGGAATTAATATAAAACTACAGAAAAGCTAAAATTTTTTATTAGAATACGTTACATCTAAAGGCATAGGCGAAGTGTTTTAGGCTAAAATTGCTATCTAAAGTTAGATAAGATAAAAATCTATACCTAAATAGGCCTAGCGTGGCAAACTAGTCCTAATTAGGCAATAGATTAGTAGTTTAGTATAACTATTTAGTAAATAATAACCTAGAAAAATTAGATAATTAAAGAGCCGGTTCTAGTTCGTTTAGAAGATAAAGCACTTTCTTTAAATAGTTAGGTAGCCTAAATAATAGGCTTATTTTTAAAAAAAAAAAAAAAAAAAAAAAAGTAACTAGTGCTGATACATATAAAGTATTTTAAAGTATTTATTTTCTTTTTATATAAATTACGTAGCCTAAAATTCTAAATTTCTTTTATAAGTTTTAGATTACGTTTATAGCTTATTTATATATAAATTATTATTATAAAAACTATAACCCTATTAACTTTTATAGTAAAAAGTTATAATAGCTTTCTTATAGATTCTATAAGGGTTATATTATATTTATACTTAGCCGTTTTAAACTCTAGTATATTATTAGAGTAGTAAGATAAAATATTAATTAGATTTATTAATTTTATATTATAAATTATATTAAAATTATACTTAAAAAAAGTAAATATAATTATACCGAACGTAGTAATAGGATTGTTATTTATCTAAATTATTATAGATTATTATAATCTATAAAAATTTTAAAATAAATACTTTATAAGTATTATTTCTAGTACTTAATATTTTTTATAATAGTAAAAAGTTTTTTATTATATATATTATAATAGTACTACGCGCCGCCTAATTTTTTTATATAAAAGGTAGTTAGTTATTACTAAAATAATTTATCTCCTTTAAAAACTAATTTGCTTAATATAGTACTAATAGCTTTTTTAAAAATATTTATATTAATTTTAATTTATTTTTTGTACTTAAAATATAAAAGTATTAGTACTTTAAAAAATATATTTTAAAACTTTTTAAAAACTTTTTTACTAGTATTGCCTATATCTATATAATCGCTTTTTTATATAGCTAGCCTATCTTTAGTACTATATAGCGCGTTTTAAGTTAATTTAGTAAATAGTAGGACTAATAAAAAAAATTAGTTTATAAATCTATAATTATAGTTTATAAAACTAATAAAAATATAAATATTACGTATATAGATAAATTTAAACTAATTTTAAATTATTTTAATCTAAGTTAGGTCTATTAAGAGGCCCTTAGGCAAAATAATAATACTAAAATATTTAGTAAATATAGTATACTAGAAATATTTTTTTAGATTTAAATAAAGTTTTATTTTATATAAACGCTGTAATACCTCTTTTATATAACTTTTATATTTTTTTTAGTATCTGTAAAGAAAAGTGTATTATTAAAATATATAATATAGATTATATTAACTAATTTAATTAGTATTTATAATATAAGCTTTTAAAAATATATAGGTATATTTATTAAGTTAAAAGATATAACTATATACTTTAAATAGCTATACCTTATACGGAATACAGTTTTCTATTTATTACTTTTTATAATATAGATATAATAGTAAACTTTTTATAAATTAAGTTTAGTATAGGTTTATACTTTTATAAAATAGTTTAGTAATTCTATAATTAATTAAAAAATATTATAATTTTTAATTATAATCTAATTAAAGCTTTTATAGTCTATATAAAGCATAAGGCCGTTACTCTTCTTTTTATTAAAAAAAAATAGGAACTATAGTAAAAAATTTTAATTACTAAATTTACCTATATTTAAAATATTTATTTATATACTTTTTAAAAAACTTCTAGTTTAGTAACTAAAAAATTATATATAAAATAATATAGGAGATTAGTACTAGACTTAAAATTAATTTTTAGATTATTTAATCTATAGTCTATAAGAATTTTAAAATCCTTATTTAAGGCTAGATTTAAAAAATTACAATATTTACATAGTATAGACTATTCTCTATATTTATTTAGTTTATTTTAAACTAAAATTTTTATTAAGTCTACTAGGTATATATATATTTAAGTATTTAAATTATATATAATATATTTAAAGTCTTCTACGCTCTTTATAGTTATTTTTATAATAAAAATATTATTTTTCTTAGAGTTATTTTTAAAAAGAACTCTTTAAGTAGTAACGTTTATTTTTAGGTTTTTTTAGTTAAACTAAAGTAGATTTAAAAAGAATTTATATTAAGAAAGATTTATAACTATAAATAAAATTAACTAAGTTTAATTTTAACTATGTAAGTTAGTTAAGTCTATTTTAGTAACTATAGTACTATAAATAATTATATTAAAACTATTTACTACTTATACTAGTAATTTATTAACAGTAGTTACTTTTAAGCCTATCTCCTTTACTAGCTTAGTATTTATAAAATTTAAAATAGAGTCTAGATATACTAGGGCTTTAATATAGTCTCTATTTATAACTCTAGTCTTTAGGGTAATTATTCCCTTAAATTAATTATATAACTAGTTAAATAAACTACTAATATACTTAAGCTTAAGTATTTTTAATAAATAGCTTATAATAGTTCTAATATAGGTAGTAAATATTATAATTATTTTTACATTTTCCCTTTTTCTATTTAAGTTAATAACGTGGCCTTATTAGTTACTTTTTTAAATTTAGGGGCTACTAGCTTATCTTTATACTAGTAATTAAAAATATAGTAGCCCTTTTTACTATAATAGCAATATATTAATATACTAGTAAATAACACTATTTTAGTTAGTAGTATATTAGACTAGTTAGTGTCTAACTATATTTATTAGTTTTACTTAAAATATTTTTAAAGTTTAGTAGATTTTTATATATTTTATATATTTTTTTAGACTTTTACGTCTTGGAATTACTAAAATTGGTTATCTTTTATATTAACCAAAAAGAATTAGCCCTTTTTTTTTATTTTAGTAATAGTATTAATCTATTATTTTTTTAAAGTCTATAGAGGGGCGGGGCATTAAAAAAACCTAAATTAAAAAAGTTATCTTTTTTAATATAATATAACTTTTTAGTTATTAGGCCTAAAACTATAAAAAAGATACTATTTTAAAGAGAAAGACTAGCGTATTCTATTTACCCTGTTAGGGGCTGCTTAGTATGCCTCTAAGGGGTAAAAAAGTTTAGTGATTATATGGAATTTTTAGAACTATATTTTAGACTATTTTAACTTTTTATTTAAGATATAAAATTGGCTGGTTTTTATATATATTATATATTTATATATTTATTAAATAAAAGAGTGTGGCTGGAGTGGCTATATAGACGACTAAAAGGGGTTTTAGAAAAGGAGGAGTATGTATATACCTTTATATATATATTATAATAGTACTTCTAATATATAAGTATATAAAATATTATTATATATATATATATATTATTTATATAATTATATATAACAGTTACTTTTTTAATTTTTTAATAATAAACTAGTAATAATAAATTACTAATATTTAGTATAGTAGTCTTCAGTTTCTATAACCGCCTTATAATAGTTAGGAAGGAATAACATATAGTTATTAATAACTTCTTATAGTATATTATTCTACTTCTTAATAATAGTTTTTTTAAAGGCCTCTATACTATTTAAACTTAATTCTATACCTATATTACCTTTATATCTTTTATTTAGTCTAGATTTTAATATACCCTATATATTTTTAATAGGATTTAAATCTAGACTATAGGCTAGGTAAGAACAAAGTGTAATTGTATTATTTTTAAACTAGTTGAAAACGTTTGTTATTTTATATATATTTATATACTAATCGAATAAATAGTGTAGTTATAGTAGCTTAGGGCGACTAAAAGAGGTTTTAAAAAAGGAGCAGTATATATATGCCTTTATTTGTTATTTTTTAAATAGGGACGTTATATTATTAAAATTACTAACCAAAATTAATATTAATATAAAGATTATATATATATATATATATTATTATATTGTTATATTAATAACAATAGGAGTAAAAAAACTTTATAAAACTTACTACTTTTTATATTCGGTTTAACTATAGAACTAAGGACTTTATAGATATAGTCCTTACTAGTAAAAAAAGCATTATTATTAGGTGTTTTAGTAAACACTAAATTACTTCTTTTACCTATCTAAATTACACCCCAAACTTGTAGGGTAAGGTCTTAGCCTATAAAATAATTAATATAATTAATATTAAAAAACTAAAACTATAACTTAAAAATATATAAAAAGTTATATATTTTAATATTTTAAAAAGTTAAAATAACTTACTTCGTAATTAGCTAACAGCCAGTTCTCTTTTAACTTTATTATTGCTCCTTTTTCTATAATATTATCTATTCTCTTATCCCCTTTATATTACTAACTTATCAGAAAATATTATTTTATTTACATTTATATATTCTATATTTTTTATAGGTTCTTTCGCGTATTTTAATCTTTTTTTAGAGTTTTCTTTTTTTATTATTAGTTTTTTTTTACTTATATTAATTATATAACCCTCCTCTTTTAAAACTCTTTATAATTATCTAATTATAATCTCTAGATTATTTTCTAATAGTATTCTTTTATTTTCCTTTTTAGGACTTCTAGTTAAGTCTCTATTAATAACTCTTTTATCTCTTTTAGGTAACTTTTTTATATCCCCTATATAACCTTTTTTTATATTATATTTATTATTATTATTTTTTATTATTTTTAATACGTCTTATAGCTTTATAAATAGTAGTAGGTAACTTTTTTAAAGTAGAAATAATTATAGAAATAGAAGTATTTATTTATAAAAGTAAATTTACTTTATACTTAAGTTTTAAAAGATTTAGCGCTATTTTAAGAGAATAGGAGTTTAAGATTATAAAAGGTAAAAGCTATTATAATATACTTTAATATTAATAATATATTACGTAATTACTTATTATATAAATCAGAGCTAACTTTTTACTAATTATATAAATTTATTATTATATAATTAATTCTTATTAAAAATTAGATTATTTGACCTACACTAGTCTCAAAATAGTATAGTTAAATTTTAGTTAAATATATTTACTAACTAAACCGTTATAGGGATCTAAAAAATAGGCGAAATAAATTATTATATTTAGGTAATTTTAATTTATTACTTATACTTACTAAGCAGTAACTAAAATTCTTATTAAAGTCTCCCGAACCTTCTCTCTAAAACGGTATAATTTACGTATTTTTATACTTCGTAATTAATTTTATATTAATTTTTAAAACAGGTAACTTTTTTGTTTTAGGTTTTCCTAATGTCCCCCCCCTTAATAGTCTAGACTAAAGATTTTTATTTAGATAGCTTATAAAGTTTTATAAAAAATTTAAATTATATTTATCTTCTTTAGAAGGAGCTAGATATACTTAAAACTAGTAAAAAACTTCAATAAATTTAAAAGACTACTTAAGTAGCTAAATAGTCTATTTAAAATTAATTTTAGTTTTATTAAACTATTATAGTAGTTCTCTAAAGTCGTTTAGTATTTTAATTTTTAAAAAGTCTTAAGTCTCTTTTTATAGTAGATTAATGCTAAGTTTTAAAATAACTTTAGGCTTTTAAATAGTTTAAAGGGGATTATTAATATAAATAATAGTAAATTTAATTTTTAAAATTTTTTACTAGAAAATAGGTTAATAATTAATAAAAATAATATTTATAATTATTCCTTTAAAGGATAAACTTACGTTTACCATTTTTTTTATACATATAAAAAGCCTTTAACGTTAGTAGATATATAGCTAAAATAAAAACTAATATAGTATAATTTTATAATATTGTTAAGTCTTTTATAATTATAGTTTAGTTGCCTATATTAAAATAATAATAAATATTAAGTAATTACTTTTTTTTTAACTTATTAAAGCTAAGCGCGTACTTCCTTAAAATTAATAAATATAAAGGGTTTTAATTAAAATAAAGGCGTTTAACTATAATAATTAGTAACTATTTATACCTTTTTATACGTTAATAGGCCTAATAGAGGCGTCTCTATAGCTTATATAAAATTTAAAAAAATTTAAGTATTAGAGATACTAAAAGAAAATTAAAATTTTTTTTTAAGTTTTTTAATAATTTAAGTATTTTATAGAACTAACGTATAGGCTTAACCGTGATTATTAGGTCCGATAAGTTATAACAACACTTATTAGTAGGTTTTTTATAATAAGAAAAAGACTTTTTTATTTTTTTTATACTATCTACCTATTTTCTTTATACTTAAACTGTTATATATTATTATAAATTACTTAGTAATAGGCTTATAAGTATTTTATAACCTTTTTCTTTTTCTTTATATATTATTATTACGTTTATTTTTATATTTACCTGTTATATTTACTATCTTATATATATCTTTTTTCTCTTCTTATTTTTAAAGCTAGTTTTTAGGATATTATTACTAGTACTCTTTTTACTAAATTTTTTATATTTTATAGCTATTTTATTACTAGATTTATAGTTATATATTATAATATCTTATTTTTAAATTCTATATAATTAGAATTATTCTAATTATATAGTATAACTAGTAGTTACTATTTTTATTTATAAATATAGTATAGATTAGTATTTATAATAATAAGATTTTTAAATTTTTAAAATATTTTAAATTTTTTACTATTACGATTATATAAGTTAATAATAATTATTGTTACTATAGCCGTATAGGTATAGCGTATACTTATCTATTTTTAGTATAAAGTTATAGTTTATAGCTATTATAATTATTATTTATTTTATACCTACTTATCTACAGAGACGGGGTTTTTTAGTAATATATTAAAGCTTTATAAAAATTACTAGTAGAGCGGTTTTTGTAATAATAAATTTAGTAAAGTATTAAATATTATACTTATTACTATTATAAGGCCGTTTAACTATATTATAATATTATAAAATAAGATTTAATATAGTCGTTTAGCGTAGTAAACTACTTATTATACTTTTTTATTATTTTATATATAGTAGTAGGGGTACTAGTATATATTAATACTCTATAATATACTATAAATATACTACCTCTTTTTTTATTTATAAATAGGTATCTAGTACTAGGTAAAAAAATAACGCTTACTTATATATTACTATTTTAACTTATTATAACTAAGCTATTTTTAGTATATTTATTAATATATAACTACGTACTACGTCTTCTATTATTATATTTAAATTAGTATAGAGCCGTTTTACAGGAACCCCTATAGTAGTTAATAATTATTTTTTTTAAAAAATATAGGTACTACACTAAAAGCGTAGCTTTATTTAAAAAATAAGAATTAACTTATTATATATAATATAATATTAAAACTCTTTTAGAACTATATTATACTAAATTACTTTTTAAGAAAATGAAGTAATTTAAATATTAAAAATTAAGGTAGAGTAGTAATATAATATAATTTATAAAATAAATTAAAAGTATACTATTTAGAGAGTAGAGAGATAAATTACTATTTAGTTAAAACCCTATAGTATAGACTATATATCACTTATTATATAAGCACGCCCCTATCTAGAGCAGAAACACCTAAGTTATAATAAAAACTAAATTTTTTTTTTCTAAAAAGAATAAGTTTAATCTAAAATACTAAATATTTTAAAAGTATTTATAAATATATATAGACTAAAGTTATTATTTTAAATTAAATAAAATAAAAATTTATTTTTAAATTGCCCTAGCGTAGTAAACTAGACCTAATTAGGTTATATAGATTAGTAATTTAATTTTATATAAAGAGAGGTAAAGTATAGCGTCGAGACACTAGTCTAAAAAAGGTATAGGCTAAAAAAAGTTATTCCCCCGCATATAGTTTTATTTTTTTTTTTTAAAAAATAAGCCTTTTATATTAAGGCTACCTAACTATTTAAAGAAAGTATTTTATTTCCTAAACAAACTAGAACCGGCTCTTTAATTCTACTAACTAGGTTATTATTTACTAAATAGTTATACTAAACTACTAAACTATTACCTAATTAGGACTAGTTCGCTATACTAGGCCTATTTAGGTATAGATTTTTTATTTTATCTAACTTTATATAGTAATTTTAGCCTAAATATTTTATTTATACTTTTAGATATAACGTATTCCGCATAGAGATTTCGGCTTCTTATAGCCTTATATTAATTTCTTAACGGTACTCTGCTCTTCTAAAAACTTTACTTTTTACTAGTAAAGTAGGCGTATTTAAAGAATACTATAATAAGGAGAGGAATCGAACCCCTAATACGCAGAATATATTAAAAATTTAAGAAATCTATATATTTCTAGGCACTTGCCCACTATGCCACCCCACCTCCTGTATATAGTTAAAAAATAAGCGTATATAAGGATTGTAATAAAAAAAACGTTTTTAATTTAGTTAGGTAATTTAATTTAATTTAATTTAATTTAGTAATAATAGTTTATATAATAAAAAAAAGAAACGTTTATAAAATTATATATATATATAATTAACTATTTTTTATTTATATAAATTATTACGTACACGGTTTAGTACTTAATAAAGTTCTCTTACTATGTTTATACCCCTAGATCGTCGTCTAGGTGTACTTATTACTTTTTAATTATTTATATAAATATACTAATAAATAGTATTTATTTAAATAAAAATTATATTAATATTGTTTCTTTTACTATATTATATAATATTAAAAATAACTTTTAGTATTATATTATTAAAAAGTTTAATAATCTATAAAATCTTATTAATTAAAATACTTATATAACAAGTATAATATTTATTAATAATCTATATATAGTAGCTATTTACTATAAAATACTTAATTAAATTTTTTTTAATAATAATACTCTACTTTTATTTTTAATAATATTTTATTTATATTAATTTAACTTATTACTTACTAAATTAAGAATAATTACGTTAAAGAAATAGTAAAATAATATTTAATATATAAGGACCGGCGTATATAGTAAAAAGCTATATATTTAAATATTATATAAATTATTATATCTAACCGTAATATTATAGGACGGCTATTAAAGTCTTTTATCTAGTAATAAAAAGGCCTCTAGTAACTAGTAGCCTACGCTACGTCTAGATATAAGCTGTATAATATACTAAATAAATAATTACTACTATTCTTATTTTTATTATTTTTATTATTTATTATAATAGCCCGTACTATATATAGCGTATTTCTTAGGGCTCTCTCTATAGACGTTAATACGTACGCGTATAAGGCAGTAGTACTATAAAAATAATTTAATTTAATAAAGTTAGTATTAAGACTATTACTTTAGAAAAAAACTATAGTATATATAAAAAATAGTATATAAAAATATATAAATTTTTATTATAATTATATCTATTAATTTTTTATTTTTTATATCCTTAATGTAATTTTATTTTATTAGTTATAGCAACTTCAATTATTGTACTAACGCTTACGGAGCCGCCCGAAGAATTCCTCCTTACCGCCAGCGCTAAACCTCCCTCAGGGCTACACCCACGCCGATGACACCGTGACACCTCTCCGCTGTGCGGCCCAAGCCCAAGCTTCAACGTGACGTGCCCGCATCCGCGTCTGATGGCAACAAGGCAGTACATTTCCACTCCGCGTTCAGTTCGCTCGCCCTCGCGGCTCAAAAAGATGCACGAACCGAGGGCCAACATCACCGCGGCTCTGTACGCCACGACGACCTCCACAGCCCAAGAGTGTACGCTATGGCGCATGCTATCAACCTCTTACAGCGTGACCCGACGCTGTGAGATCATTACCCAGCCCTGCGCTCCCCCTACCATGGCACCCGGGGCTGGGTTTTTCCTGCACGCCCCTGCCCCCCTCGCTCGCCGGCATTGTGCTAGATTGTTTCATCAACGCCCAGGAGCCTGAAGCCAAGCAATATTTTTTTGCACCCAGCGTGGGACCGCCTCAAGATTGAGCTCTGCGTGATGATGTTCGGCGCAAGCGGCGCGTATGCAAACATCACCGATATGTGGTATTGCACTAGACTGGGTGCGAACAAGTTCCAGCCCGTAGCTGGTCGCAAAGAATGCCGCGTGTAAGCTTTTCCCCTATAATATTTATATATTCTCTACGTACCATGCAGAGTTTATTACATCACCGGGCACGAAACAAATGAATATATGAACCCTCCCGAATATCAGTACTTGACGGTTCTCCAAGACATCCAATTTAGCTGCAAGACCGACGCAAGCGTCACCAAGGGAGGAGGGAACGGCGCATTGATTGCGGCACTGGACCGAGCTAAAGAGGACGTGCGGCAGAAGAAGGAGAGTGAGAAGATGACGGTTGTGGACCGCGATTGGTGGTGTTTGAGACCTGTTGCGATAGGGGTTGGGACAAGGCGTTGGCTCTCGATATCGTGCACGACCTCGGCCGTCGGATGTTGCATGGCTGGCGCACTGGTACGGCCGATTCAGAGGAGACATAGAGAGACTGGGTTTGCCAGCAGTCCTTCTTTTCGGCCAGCTCGGTGTCGTTATTTTGGTAATCTATAGAAACGGCTTATTGCCACACTTCGATATCTACGCTGTATATTGATCTGCACCCAGGTTTCCTGCAGCTGCTCTGCCTGCGTCGATACGTAATTTGTTTCCTGATTATGTTGCTTCCAGGAGTTGCAATGAGCTCTTCATCGGAGCAGTGCAACCAATACAACACGCGTTGCCGGCTAAATCTTTTCGTTCCGGAAACTGGGTGAGAAGGTAAACTACGATCTCTTCCCTACATGGAGCCAACATGACTGCGCACCATCCGTAGTCCAGGAAGAACCCCTTGTAGGCTATAATACCCAACGATTTGCCCAGTTTACTGGCAGGGATTCCAGCATAGCGCCACAAGAGGCAGTCCGTAAGTATAGGTGCATCATCCACGCTCAAGTAGCGTTGATGGTATAAAACGTACAAGTTGGCTCTTAGTGAGATTATTTATTTTGCATCGCGTCCTATATCCAGTCATAGTAAAGCATCTCACTCTCTGCAAGCTCGCTCTCTACACAATACAATTTCTATCCTAAAAAGTCCAAGGGAAAACGGACCAACGAGCTTTCGCTGGTTAGAGGTCGCGCTTTAAAACCTACCTAGGTACGCCTGTCGTCTCCTTAAGATCTATATTCTTTGTAGCTCGCCCGCCACGAACGCCAAGAAAACTAATTTACAACTACGGCCGCTCGTCACAAGTGGAAACCGGGGTTTGCGGGAGAAGGGGGAAGGTAGTAACTTTAGTACTGTAGATCTCAACAGTAAACAATTATAGTAAGACTAATGCGATCAATTCATGTAGAAAGATGATAGTTAATGAGTCTCTGATCCCTTGCTGCGTTTATGAGCTATGCTGCGGCTTGTAAAAGCACGCGAAGCTAGCCACTGAGAGAGCATCCTTGTTTCGGCACTCAACAATCCAACCATTCCAACTTAACGGCGATCACCTGATCATCCAGTTCCACACCTGCTCCCAACGACCCAAGCCCTCTCTCGAATCCATCTTATTCCCCCCTCTTCATCCTCTTCTTCGCCTTTGATGCTATCGTCGCAGCCATGAAATGCATCCTATCTACTGCACTGTGGTACCTACTGTACCTATTGGCATAAGCAGGGATGTGCCATTGAAATATCGGTGATGATGCCAAATGTGCTGTCTGGCCCGTGGCGGGATGATTTGTAGCGTGATTTGGAGTCGTGGGGACCGTGAGAGCTGTTTGCATTGCGGAAGTCGTAGCTGTTGGGACTGCAAGATGTGTAGCTGTTGCGGGAGTCGTAACTTGGGCGACTGCAGTATCTGTAGCGGCGGGAGTCGTTTGCGCTGCGGAAGTAGTGCTCGGGCGTACTGTTGAATCTGTATGCACTGTACTGGCGGTGGCGGCGGGGATTGTAGCATGTGCAGCAGTTGTGGACGGGTTTAAGCTCTGCGATGCTGTTGATGCCGCGCCTGGCGTTGGCTCGAAGCTGTGTTGTAACGTATGTGTGACAGTACCAGTTACTGTCGTATTCGAGACGCGAATTTGGTATGAAAACTGTAGGTTGACAGGCTCCATTTTGGGGCCTTGATTTGTGCGGTTCCCCATACGTTTAGAAGTATGGTTTATGGTGAGGATATGTCTTAGATATTTGGTCCTAGATCATAGCTATCTGTAGCAATTGTGTCTTGTTTGCTACTGATTTTGCGAAATTGGTAGTTTGTAGCGTTCAGCGGAAGGGATTGCGAGGATTCCAGCTTGACGGAGAGTTGCGTAAGAGTGTGGCTCTGGGAACATGCACGTGTTGATCCCGCTCATGCTTCTAGGCGTACTTAGAAAACTGCAACAGCGCTGGGACTTCGTCGGTACGATATCCGCAAGACTGGCCCATTCTTTTGTTGTGACTATGTTAGAACAGGCGCCGCATTTGCGCAGGGCCCTAGCCACGCTGGATGCTATCAAACCAAAGGGAACAAAGGTCGGCCGGCCGTGTATTTGTTATGGTCGCTTGACCCACCTACGCAGGTATAAAACATAAAACCTTACCGCTCTTGTACGTTGCACTTCACCCAAAGTACGCTAAGCTTCCACAATGGCATCAGCAGATAATCGAAGTCTGGTTTCTCAAGTGGCGACAAGGAGTGAAGGCGCATCCTCTCTGGGATGGCACATCGCGAACATCATCGGTCCGTTGGTCTTACCGTATGGGGCATTCTATTTGATCCGCCCCGGAACCTGGGAAAGGGTCATCGTCGTCTTCGCGCGGGGCGGGGTGAATGTAGCGAGCGAGGTGACGAGGGCGATCGCTCGGAACGGGTTTCAAATGGCCTGGGACGTGGCCACGGAGCCGAGAGTGCAGCAGATCGTGACTGACACAACCCGATCCATATCAATGACAGCGATGGAAGCTCCCGAGTTTCTCGATTGGGCGGCCTCTCAGGGAATCAGACGCGCCTTTGAAGCTGTCAGGGCGGAATGGTATTTTCACGCCACCCTTCCTCGTCGCATCTACTTCCTGGTTCTCGGGGATCCGGACCAACCCGACAGCGACGGTCAAGACAACAACCCCGTGGGCGGCCAGCGCCAGATCGCTTGGTACCCATCCGTTCCTAGCACCCCCGACGGCAGAGGAAGAATCACTCAAGAGTACAACGAGAACAACGAGCTGGTACAATCTTTCCAACAGGAACAGACTGGAAGCGGAGAGCACATGTCCGGGAATGATGCCATGGGAAGCGAGACTGAGATGGCGGAGGATGGCACGCTCTGGATCAAATGCACGGGAATCACTGACCAGGGCAGGCCATGCCAGAGGTGGAGCACGCGCGCTTCTGGCAATCCTCCGGTCTGGCAGTGCTGTCGAAAGCACCAGCAGCAATGGGCAGACCGCCGCATACTTCCCATCGAAGACGAAACGTGATGGGGCGAGGATGATGGGTGGGTGCGGATGGCGAGTTGGAGGATGTCGGGTATGCAGCTGATGGTGGCCGGTCGGGACGTAACCGGGTAGGGTCTGGTGTAGGGTCAATGTTGTGCGGTTCGAGGCACATAGTCAAGGTCATTTGCAGACCCTCCCTCATCGGACAGAATGTATTCGTCGTTCGACTGCCATGCTGCTTTTCGTCTCTTTCCTTGGTGATGTTTTCCATGTTCTAGGATACGAAATGCGCGAAGCTGCTCGCTGTCAGAGACGCGAGTTGTCTGGTGATGATGCATCGCATGTGCTTACCTTGGACTTAGATACGTTTGGGCAACGCCGCTCGGCGTGCGAAGCTTCTGCGCGACGCGACGATAGTCGCTCCTGGTCTTGTTGATCGATATCGTGCTCGCTAAATCCACATCCGATTCCGCCGTGTTAATGTCGTCCCGGCGCCCAGCAGCAGACGTTAAGCGGGATGAGCGTCCCGTAACCTCCGCGAGGGGGGAACATGCTCTAGAAGGTACTGAAATGCGTCTTCACCACCACCTTGACTCGTGTATCCGGTCTGTCAATCTACATCGGTGCGCATCATGCTGGCGGGATTCTCGCGGCCCTTGCAAAAAAAAAAAAATTACTAGTATATGAAGGAGAGCTATAGCTTAATACTATAGAGAATATTTAAAGACGAGTAAAAAAGAGTTTTTAAAGAGAGAATAATAGATAACTAGTATAGGAGAATATAAACAAATAGTTTAGTATATATTTGTATACTAATCGAACAAATAGTGTAGCTGTGGTGGCTCGGGGCGACCAAAAGGGGTTTTAAAATAGTTTAGTATATAACTAAATAAAATAAAATATTTTATATTAATTATCTTATTATAATATTAAAATCACTAGGTCTCTATTAAGACTAGTAATATAAGTTTACTTAAAATTTATTTTGATAAAATTTAAGTCTATAATTAATTTTTATTTATATTTAAAGACTATTATAACGAGTACGACCCTAGTTAATAAAATTTAAATATAATGTTTTTAATAGCTATTTTAATTTAAAACTTTTAAAAATATTACTTATAAAAGAGCCTTAAAAGAAAAATAGTAAAAATAATAAAAATAATAAATTTTTTTTATAATCTAGTACTCTTAACGTATATATATAGCAAGCGAAATAGTTTAATAAACTAAACGTCTATTAGTAAATAAAAACTTTAACTTTTAAAACCTAATAACTTTGTTAATTTAGTTGCTTATATAGGCACTACAGCTATACTATTTATTTAATTAATATATAAATATATAACTTTATTAATATAAGAGCTATTTTAAAAGACTTTAGTTTTATTTAAAGCCCTAATTTACCTCTATAATATAGACTATAAATTATAATATTAGCCTATATAATTAAAGAAGTTAATAAATTAAAAGTAGAAAATAACTTACTTAAGATTTTTACCCTATAACTATAAGTAAAATATTATAATAATTTTATAACTTTTAGATATTACTTATTAGTATAAAATATAAAATTATAAAAAGTTATATAATATAGAGTCTAGTATTAGAGCTATTATTTAAAATAAAACTTTATATATAAAATAACTTTAATTTTAAATAAAATTATAAGTATTATTATTATACTAAAGTTATTTTAGTTTCTTTATATTACCTTTACTATAAATAATTAATATTTTATAAACTTATAGCTTACTTATATTTATTATATAGGCTTATATAATCTATTAAGATTATATAGTTATTTAAAAATATTTAAGTTTTATAGTAGCTCTTACACTAAACTATATACTATATAGTCCCTCTTAAGTAAGAGGCAAAAACTGCTCTACTTAGATAACCTAAGTATAAAACTATATTATATTTATTAAAATTAATATACGGAGTTTACTATTACTTTAATAGTTTTTATTTAATATAGTTTAATCTAATTTTATAATATTATATTTTTTAGAGCGCTAAGGCTCTTAATATAAAATTTTTCTGCTACTATTACTAGCAGCTTTCTTTAATACTTAATAATTTAATAATAATAATCTTTTTACTAACTCTTCTTCTATAAAAATAATTTTCCCTCCTAAGTAGTAGGTAAAAAACTATTTTACTTAGGTAATCTAAGTATAAAACTATATTATATTTACTAGAATTAATATACAGAGTTTATTATTACTTAATAGTTTTTATTTAATATAGTTTAATTTAATTTTATAATATTATACCTCTTAAAGCGCTAAGGCCTTTAATATAAAATTTTTCTGTTACTATTACTAGTAGCTTTCTCTAATACTTAATAACTTAATAATAATAACCTCTTTACTAACTCTCTCTTTATAAAGATAATTTTAATCCCTAGTAAAGTACTAATTAATTTAAGCCTCTTTAGGCGCCTCTACTAATTATAATTTAAAAAATTATACGCCTTAAAATACTACTATTACTACTACTGCCTATTATAAGTACCTGCGCTTAGCAACCCTCTTACGCTTTTATTTTTACTTAGTTCCTCTTCTTACGCGTATATAAGTATATACTTTATACTTACTCTAGCTACAGCTTAAAGTTATAGATTTTATTTTTATAGTACGCTATTAGTTTTTTTATACTTTTAGTAATAATTACTATACGCTCCTAAAGTAATTTATTAATAGTATTATATAAGGTAGTAAAGGCGTTTATTTATTATATATAGTACTATTAAACGGCCGAATTACTATATACTAAAGTAATAATACTAAGCTTAAATATAGTAAAAACTATTATGCCTAGCTAAAGAAAGTATATACGCTATTTAAGCTAAATAAAGTCGTCTTTATATAATCTTTTAATATCCTTAATTTTTAATTTAGTAATCTATAAAACGTAAAAGTATAAGTATTTATCTATAATTATATAGAGGTTATATAAAGGATTTATTTATATCTTATCTCTTAATACTTTATTAGTTTTAATAGTAAAGCGTAAGTACTACTTAAACTTGTCAAATATAGTAATTAAGTAATTTTAATAATAAAAAAAGTTTATGTAATAATTATATAAATTTTATAGTCTACTATTTATACTGTATACGCAGCCCTTAAGGTAACTATATTATATTACGCTAAGTACTCTAGTGCCTGTTAATATAGGCTACTAGTTTAATACTAACCGCTAGCCTACTAGTATATTTATTATTTAATTAAGTAGCTGTTTAAATAGATATTATCCTTAATTAACTTTTATTTTAGCTTTTAATTATTGCGTATATAGTTTAGTACTTAATAGAGTTTTCTTACTATATTTATACTCTTAGATTATTATCTAGGCGTACTTATTACTTTTCGATAAAAATAATTTTAATTTATAGTAAAGTACTAATTAATTTAAACCTTTTTAGGTACTTTTGCTAATTATAATCTAAAAAATTATATATTTTAAAATACTACTATTACTACTACCGCCGCCGCCCGCTATAAGTACCTATACTTAGTAACTCTTTTATACCTTTATTTTTATCTAGTTTCCCTTTTTATATATATAAGTATATACTCTATATTTATTTAGCTATAGCTTAAAGTTATAGATCCTATCTCTATAGTATACTACTAGCTTTTTTATACTTTTAGTAATAATTACTATACGCTTTTAAAACGATCTATTAATAGCGTTATATAAAATAGTAAAAATATTTATTTATTATATATATTACTACTAAACGGCTAAATTACTATATACTAAAATAATAATACTAAGCTTAAATATAGTAAAAGCTACTATATCTAACTAAAGGAAGTATATATATTATTTAAGCTAAACAAAGTTATTTTTATATAATTTTTTAAAGTCCTTAATTTTTAATTTAGTAATTTATAAAGCGTAAAAATATAAAGATTTATTTATAGTTATATAGAGGTTATATAAAAAATTTATCTATATCTTATTCTTTAATATTTTATTAATTTTAATAGTAAAGCGTAGGTACTGCTTAAACTTATTAGATATAGTAATTAGGTAATATTAATAATAAAAGAAGTTTACGTAGTAATTATATAAGTTTTTTTACTATTTATATTATACGCGCAGTCCTTAAGGTAATTATATTATATTACGCTAAGTACCCTAGTATCTACTAATATAGGCTACTAGTTTAATACTAACTACTAGCCTACTAATATACTTATTATTTAATTAAGTAGCTATTTAAATAGATATTATTTTTAGTTAACTTTTATAAGTTTAGTTTTTAATTATTACGTACACGATTTAGTACTTAATAAAATTCCTTTACTATATTTATACCCCTAGATTGTTGTGTAGACGTACTTATTACATTTTAATATACTATATAATTTTATAAAGGTATATATATACTCCTTCTTTTTTAAAACTTCTTTTAGTCGCCCCGAGCTACTATAGCTACACTTTTTATTTAATTAATATATAAATATATACACTATATAATTTTATATTATTATATATTTTATATTAAAAATATAATATAAAAGGTATAAGAGTATAAAGGTATATATATACTTCTCCTTTTTTAAAACCCCTTTTAGTCGCCCCGAGTTACTATAACTATAGTTTTTATTTAATTAATATATAAATATATAATATATATATATTTATATATTAATTAAATAAATAGTGTGGCTATAGTAGCTTGGGGCGACCTAAAGGGATTGCAAAAAAGAAGGTATAAATATATATAGAGGATTGTAATAATAAAAGACTAATTAAAAAAAATACCTTTTTTAAAAAATTATATAAAATTAATTACTAAGCCTAAAAATAAGCGAATAATACTATTTTAAAGAAAAACTATTAGGGATTTGTATAACAATTGTAGTTACGTTATATATATTACCTATAATATATTAAAATTACCTAAATAGAGTAAATTTTTTAACCCCTTTTTTAGGTTCCTATAACTTTTTAGTTAGTAAATATATTTAACTAAAATTTTAACTAAACCTTTTTAGGCCTAGTCTAGGTCACGTGACTAATTTTTATAGTATATTAGTAATCTAATTATATAATTATATTAATTAAAAAAATGTAGCCTATACTTATATAATAACTACTTACGGAATATATTATTAATATTATAGTATATTATAATATCTTTTTACTTTTATAAACCTAAACTCCTATTGCCTTAAAATAGAGCTAAATCTTTTAAAACTTAAATCTAAAGTTAAACGTTTTTTAAAAATAAATAATTCTCCTTCTTTAATTACTACTACTTTAAAAAAGCCTTAATAAAGTATTTATAACGCTATAAAAAGAATTAATAAAAAAAAGAGTAATAATAATAATATAAAAAAGATTAAAAGGGGTAGGATGTTAAAGTTAACTATAAGAGATAAAAGGGTTATTAATAAAAACTTAACTAAAAGTCCTAAAAAAGAAAATAAAAGATTATTAATAAAAAATAGTCTAAATATTAAAAAAAGAATTTCATAAACCTTTTTAAAGGAAGAGGACCACTCTATTAATATAAGTAAAAAAAAATTAATACTATAATTAACAAAGAAAATACTAAAAAAAAAATAAAATACGCGAAAAAAATATATTAAAAATATTTAAAATATAAATTTAAAAAAAATAATATTTTCTAAAAAGTTAGTAATATAAAGGGGATAACAAAATAGATAATATTATAAAAAAAAAGTAATAATAGAATTAAAAAAGAAATCGCTGTTAGCTAATTATAAAGTAAGTTATTTTAATTTTGTAAAATATTAAACTGTATAACTTATTATATATT
This sequence comes from Pleoardoris graminearum, assembly GCA_030770415.1. NCBI lineage: Eukaryota > Fungi > Ascomycota > Dothideomycetes > Pleosporales > Didymosphaeriaceae > Pleoardoris > Pleoardoris graminearum. Next base: position 60,298 of record JASEKS010000356.1, read on the forward strand.
TTTAAGCTATAGTTTTAGTTTTTTAATATTATTTATATTAATTATTTTATAGACTAAGACCTTACCCTATAAGTTTAGAATATAATTTAGATAAAAGGTAAAAGTAATTTAATATTTATTAAACCACCTAATTCTTTTACTCCTTATACTAGTAAGGACGATATAAATAAAGTCTTTATACCTAAAGTTAAACCCTTAATAAAAAGGGGTAAGTAACTTAATCGCTTTTTAGTTCTTTTAATAATATAATAATAATATATATATATATATATATATATATATTATATTATAATTATAAACTTTATACTAATAATAATTTAGGTTAGTAATTTTAATAAGATAACGTTTCTATTTATAAAATAACGAAAGTTTTAATCTAGTTTAAAAATAATAAAATTACACTATTTCCTTACTTAGCCTATAGCCCTAATTTAGCCCCTATAAAAAATATATAGGATTATTTAAAATAAGGGCTAAATAATAATAAAGGGGCTAATTTAGGTATAAAATCTAGTATATAAAGTATAGAGACCTGTAAAAGAGTTATTATTTAAAAGTAGAATAATATACTTAAAAAAGTTATTAATAATTATATTTTATCTCTTTCTAACTATTATAAGGAAGTTATAAAAGCTAAAGGCTACTATACTAAGTATTAGTAATTTATTATTTACTAGTTTATTATTAATAATATTAAAAAATAACTTCTATATAGTTATATAATTAATATATAAATATATAAAAATAATTAATATACTAATTATTACGGTAAGATATCTTAGAGCTTATATTACTAGCTTATAAAACTTTTTAAAACAGAGTATTTATTTCTTCTTTACGTATATATATTACAGCTTTTTAGCACTTTTTTTATAAAAATAGTTCTAATTTTTTAATTTTAGAATTTAGTAATTTCTAGCTCGTTTTTTCTTTACAGTTATAAGCCTAGCGTTTTAAAAGTAAAAGTAGATTTTTTCTACGTACCTAATTATTAGAAATTCTATTTTCTAAAGCTCTAATTACTTTTTTAATCTTTTATTTAAAAGATTCTAGTTTTATATATCTAGTAAGTATTATTTAATTTATATACTAATAATAATTTATATCTTTAGCTATTAAACGTTTAGTAAGCCTTATAACTAATAATTCTTTAAGTATTATAATAACTAAAACTACTTTATCTTTTCTAACTAATAATATCTATTTTACTAATTTAGTAAGTCAGCTAATATAATATATATAGCTTAAAATATAGTATATACTTTACTACGTATAGAATTTTATTAATCCTAACTTTAAAAGTGTTAATAATTTTAATAATTTATTTTTAATACTAAAGCTTTTATATATCTTAAAAATAACTAAAACTAAAATTATAAAAATCTATTACGACTATACTATAGAGATAACTATATACTAAGTCTACTTAACTAATTATACTACTAAAGTAAACTAAGTAATAAATATCTAAAACTAAATTAGTATAATAGTAGCTCTAAAGCTTATAAGCACTCCTTAAATATACTATACTATTAAAAAAGATATTTTAACTTACTTAATTATTTATTTTCTTAAATAAGAGCTTTTAACTACTAATATAATAGCTAAGAATATTATATAATAATAATACTATACTTATTTAAAAAAAGTAAAATATAGAAAAATAGTTACTAAACTATAATATTATAAATAGAAAGCTCTTTATATAAAAGCAGAGGTATATAAGCTTAGTAATATTTAAAATAAGCTAGCTATTACTAACTTTCTTACTACTATTAATAAGAAATTAGTACTTAATTAGGTAAAATAGATATATATAACTTAAGTCTAAAAATTAATATTTAAAAATAAAAAGCTCTCTTTAATAAAAGTTAGAAGAATCTTTTAAGTAATATTATAAAATAAAATTACTAAATTATCTACTAAAAGTTCTAAAATTTTTATAATATTTAGTAAATAGAGTCTATTCACCCGATTAAATAACTTATAGCTAAAAAATAAGAGTAAATTATACTAATACTTTTATAAATTTAAAAATACTATTAGAAACCTACTAAATACTACTATTTATAGTTAGTATTAATAAATACTTATACTAGTTATACTACGCCACTTTTTTTTTAAAAAAAAAAAAAACTTTTTAAGCACCTTAACTTTAATAAATTTACAGCTCTTTATAATATACTTAAGTAAAAGAAATAGCTTAAAGAAAATACTATATAGAATAAAGAGTCTAATAAGCTAAAATTTCCTAGCACTTTAGTATATATAGTTATTAATCCTTTACTTATTATAAGTAGTAAATTAAAAAAAAGTAATAGTATATATTTTATATAAAATTATAATACCTATATACTTTTTAAAAGTACTATTCTTAATAATAGTACTATTTTATATTTAATAAATAATAGATAACTACTTATACTAAAATTATTTAAGAAAGCTAATAGTATCCGTACTATTAAGACTAAAATATAAGCTTTTTTAATCTTTAGTATAAGAATCTATATAATTAAAAATACTTTAAACGATCTAAATAGATATTCTATAAAAGACTTTATATTAAAGAATATAGTTATTATAGAAGACTTTTATCTAAATATAGTATTTAAAACTTAACTATATAATATAAGACTTTAGTACTTAGGCTTAAATAATATACTATATATAAAATTTTTAAAATAAAGCCTTATACTTATAATACTTATTTATAAGTATAATTTTATATTTATTAAATATAAGTTTCTATTCATTTATCCTTTAGTCTAGAGCGTAATACTAGCCTATTAAAAACTTTATTTATAGTTAATATATTGACGTATTAACACTAAAAATATATAGTATTAAAAAGTAAAATATTTAAATTAAAAAGCTTTATATACTCTAGTCTAAAAAGTATAAAATATTTATATTTTAAATACTAAACGTATATATTGTAAATAATATTTTCTTATATATACGGCTTAGGTAATTTTTTAAAAACTAAAAAAAAAATTACTATAACTATACTAGCGTATTTTTTAAAATCTTTTTAATATACCTAAAGGAAGGCTTAGAGAGTAATAAATATTATTAGTTAAAAATAACTATAATGAAAAGGTTTATATATAAAGCTTATAAGCGAAGTTATTTTTAGAGCTTATAAAAGTATTTTTAAGCTTTACTATATAAGTATATATTTAGTATAAACTTAAAATTATAAAAAATTTTTAAAATAATAATATTATTACTAAACTATAGTACAAAAAATCGCGTTTTAAAATATAGGTAAAAGAGCTTAGTATAAGTATTAAAATACTATCTCTTTATATATATAAGCTAAACGGCGGCGCTAAATATATTAGCTAAAAAATTATTAATAAGGCTATTACTATAAAACTTAGTACAAATTTACTAAAAAATCTATAGTTAAAAATTATAAAAATAGCTATAGTACTTTATAATATTAGTCTAATAGCTTTTAACAGTATATAATTTCTAAATAAAGTCTTTTATAGCTAATTTAAATAGTATTTTTACTATTATAAACCTAAGCTTATAAAGTACTAAATAGTAGATTTATATTTAGATTAAAATAATATATATACCTATAATTATCGAGTATATCTTTTAAATAAAAATTATATAGTTAGGCGTAATAAACGTGAATTTAAAATAAATTTACGTATTTATATTAAATATTTAGTTAGTTATATAGCTTTTAATATTTATAAAATATAAGTACTATTACTTAACTAGGTTATTATAACGTATAATATTACGTTTAATAAAATTCTTTTCTATATAGAAAAAGAAGAGTAGCCTATTCTATAAAAAAAGGCTATAAAGCTTATAAAGATTTTATATACTATTAAGATTATAAATATAGGTAAGGCATTTAATAAGATTTTTAATATATAAGCCTATAACTTTAGTAAACTAAAAATTAGTAAAAATATTACATAACCTAAGTAATAGGTTAAAAGTATTTTAGTATAGATTTTATTTTATTCTTTTAATTAGTTAAGTAAGTAAAACTCTATATCAGTAGTATATATATAAGCTATTAGCGTAGCTAGTTAATAGCCGTAAATCTATATATTATATAATATAGATATGAGTCTAATCTTTTTATAACTTACTCTAGAGCCTAAAAAACTTAAAAGTATAAACTTTAAAACAGATAAATATTTTAGTATTTCTTATAAAGTATACTCTAGTAAAGAAGTAAAACAGTCTAGAGTAAAAAGCCTATAAAATTAGAATTCTTAAATAGTAGGTAAAAGCTTATTTAATACTATTACTTAAATTAGCAATATAGAGCTTCTCTTATTAAGTAAAATAATTAATACCTATACTTATAGAACGTAGGGACCTATAAGAAATTATAGCTTAGCTATTTAATAAAGCTAAAAGTAATATAGATTAAATTCTAAAAATCCTAATAAACTAAAGGGCAGAGATAAAAACCTCCTTAGTATTTATATATTATTAAGCTTTAACCTAGAGAGTAAGTTATTATATAATATAAAACTTATAAATACTTTACTTAATAGCGTAAATAGCTCTCTTTAGTATAATTTTATAAATATATTTATATTTAATATAAATCTTATATAGGAAGAGCGTAGAGAGTTTATAATTATTAATATTATAGTTTAAGCTACTATATAAAATAGGGCCTTAAGAAAAATAATAATTTAAAATAAAGCTTATATATACTATAATAAGCTTTTAAAAAAACTAGTAATATAAAAAATAATTTTTTTCTATTTACTTAGTCTACTCTTTTACTACGCTATATATAAAGAATAAATAATACTTTTTAAAAAGTAAACTTTATAAGTAGTTACGCCCTCTAATAATACTAAATATTTATTCTTACTTAAGTAGGTATTTATCTATAAGTTTAATTAGGATAGTTACTTTATAAAGTATAAAGCTTATCTAGTTATTAAAGGCAACCTATAGTTAAAAAAATACGCTTTTATTAATATATATTATAATACTTACAACGTACTCCTTTTATACTACTATAATAATTACAGTATAATTTAATTTAAAGATTTTATAACTTAATATAATTAGCGTATTTCTTAATATACTAATTAATTCCTTAAATTTAGTATAGTATAAACTACTTAATAGCTATAAATAAAAAGATAACTATATAAAGTTTAATTAAGTCTTATATAGCCTACGCGACTTATCTATACTATAGTATAAAAATTTTTTTAGTACTCTTACTAAGCTTAGCCTTATCTACTTAAAAGAAAAGTCTTACTTATTTTTTAATACAGATTATAAAATCTTTATACTTTTTTATATAGATAATATTCTACTCCTATACTATAAGATTTATTAAGAAAAGACTTTTAAACTACGTAATAAGTTTCTAAAAATATATAAAATAAAGGTGCGTAAAGCTATAAAATAGTATTTTAAAATATAAGTAATTAGAAATTAAAAAAATTAAATAATTACGCTAATTTATAATTTATATATTAAAAAGATTATAAAAAAATTTAAAGTAACTAATTTAGTATTTTTTTTTATTAACGCCTTTACTATTAGAAGAACTAGTTAAAAATAAAGGAGAAGTAATAAAAGCTAAAATTAAAGTATATTAGAAGTATATTAAAAGTATATTTTATACTACTATTATAATATAACTAAATATAGTATTTACTATTTTAAAACTCTTTTATTTTTTAAATAATTTAAGTAAAGAGCACTTTATTATAGTAAAATACGTAATTACGTTGTTTTATAAATTACGCTTTTAAGTAATCTAATATAGAGTATATAAAGGCCTAAAACTTATAATTTATTTAAATACTTTATTTATAAATAATCTAGAGAGTAAATAATTTTTATATAATTTTATTATTATATTATTTAGAAGTATAGTTATTTAAAAATCTATAAAGTAGACTACTATTATAATATTAATCTTTTTCGACATATTAAGTATAAAGGCATACACATACTCCTTCTTTATTAAAACCCCTTTTAGTCGCCCTAAGCTACTACAGCCACACTATTTATTCGATTAGTATATAAATATATTATAATATTAATTACTAAAGTAGAGCTCCTCTCGCTTAAGTATATAAGTAAAAAAATAATAGCTCTAAAGCGCTTTTTTAAAAAACCTATTTTAAATTTTAAAGTTACGTAGGGTATATTTTATAATAATTAATAGATAATTAGGCTAGTTGTAGGTAAAAATAAGTATAAAACTACTCGTTTACGCTATATAAATATACAGAATATATAGCTACACTAAAAGTATTTAAAAAAAAGTTTTAAAATTAAATACTTTTCGATAAATAATATACTAGTTAATAAATTAATAAAAGTTTTTATAGTTTAGTAATTCTAAAGATTTAAAAAGTAACTAAATCTTAAGAATATAAAAAAAAAATTACGAAATTAGAATTTTTAGAAATTATATAATAATAGAGCGTAAAGCGCTTTAAATTAAATATTAAATAGCTTATAAACTATTATTTATAATAATAATTTAAAACCGTACCGCTTAGAACAATTCTATAATAAAAGAGTAGAAAAATAATAAAGTAATAAAAATTATATAATAATCCTAATAGAAAAGCTTAATAGATTAATAACTTTACTAGTTTATTAAATTTTTAAATAGCTTAAGCGCGGCGCGAAGTAATCTTATTAAAAATATTATTTATAAAGTTACTACATAAATTTTTATTTAGCTTAATTATCTGTTTAATAGTAGTTTATAATTTATTAAGTTTTATAGTTTATAAGATCTACGTTAGTAAAAATTAAAAAAAGTAAATTAAAAAAATTATATTTTTTTATAAGTAAACTTTTTCGCCTTCTTACTATAAAGCGGCTTATAATAATATAAAAAATATTTAGTAATCTCTTAAACGCGACTAGAACTATAATAGTAAATATATAATTTTTTTTAAATCTTTTAGATTAAAATATTAGTATATATATTAGTTTACAGCTATATTTACTTTTATATACCTAATAATAAAAGTTTCGCGTTTTAATATTATAATAACTTTTATTACTTTTACTAGATAGAGTACTACCTATATAATAAAAGTAAAATATAGAGCGTTTTAATTCTATAAACTATTAGTAATATTAAGCTATATAAATACTATTTAATAGTTTCTTAACTCTTTTAATCCTAATATAAAAAAATAGATAAAGCTTAAAAAAACTATAAACTAAGAAGTTTAAAATATTTTTTATTAATATTATTTTTATTTATATAGCGTAATAGAGTCTATAAAATAAATAGTTTACTATTTTTATTTTTATTACTCTCTTTAGATTCGTTTTTATTTACTATAGGACACGGCCTATTTTTTAAACTTAACCTAATAGAGTTTAAAAAAGCTAAATTAAAAAAAGTACTAATAGCGCTCTACGCCTAAAAAAACTAAATAAAAAAATAAGCTAGGTAAATTTAATAATCTTAAAAGCCTTTTAAATTTTTTATTAGTATTACGCTTCTTATAGAGTATTTGGATACTTAAAAGCTAGCTAATAAATAATTATTATAGAGTATAGTATAGGTATTAAACTAAAAAAATTATTAAAATTATTATCTAGCGGTACGTAAATAAAATTTTTTATAAATTAAAAAAACTATAAATCTAGAATTTATAACAGCGTATAAAAAAAAGTTTTTAAAAATTAAAAAAATTATAGAACTGAAGAATCGGTAATTAAAAAAACTAAAAAATCTACTTATATTAAAGATATAAAACGTTTTTTTTTTAGTTTATAATAATAGTATATTATTTTACAGAGAAAGTAAATAAGTTTTTAAATATTAAGGTATAGGAATTTCTATTTAAGTTATAAAAATTTTAGTTTAAAGTTAAATAGCGCTTTAGTTTTACAAAGCTACTTATTATTAAAACTTTTTATACTTTTTTTTTTATACTTACTTCTTTTTACGGAGCGTAATTATAGGCTAAAAAATAGTAGTAAGTAAAGCGTTAGAAACTAAAAAACTAGACTTTATTAGCTTCTTTCTAACCTTAGTAAGTTTATAATACTTAAGATACTATTTACTCTTAATTATATTTAGGTTATAGACTATAACGTTATAAAAAAGATTAAAAAAATTTATTTAAAACTATTAAATAAAAATTAGCAGAGTTTTTAAGAGAAAAAATAAAAATTTAGAAATTTAGGAAAATTTTAAAAAGTAAAAATTAAAAAGAGTACTATATATTACTATGGCTATAGTAGTAGTAGTATAAATAGTTAACTTATAATATTTATAATAATTAGAGAGCTTAAAGAGCTATTAAAAAAAATAAAATTAGATAAAAAAGCTTTAATACTAAACGGACAGTATAATAAAGCGTAAAAATAAAAAAAAAGTATAAAAAAAGTAAAAATTATATTAAAATAGTTAGTAAAAAAATTATATAAATACTTTTTATACTATTAATATTAGCGTGTTTACTATAATTAGTTTTTTATTTTAAAGCTTTATTACCTAGTAACGCTACCCGCTAAAATTTTACTTAAAAAAGCTTTTTTTAAAATTAATTCTATAGCTACTATAAGCTTAAAAGAATTAATTTTAAACTATTTTAATAGTTAAGCTGTTTTTACTAGCTTAACTAGGGGGTATATTACGGTAAATTACTTTAGAGCTTATATTACTAGCTTATAAAGCTTTTTATAATAAAGTATTTATTTCTCTTTTATATATATATATTACTATTTTTTAGCGCTTTCTTTTATAAAAATAGTCTTAATTCTTTAATTTTAGAATTTAATAATTTTTAGCTCGTTTTTCCTCTATACTAATATAACTTAGTATCTATTATTATATATATAAGAATAAGCTAATTTTATACCTTATATAAAAAGTTATACTAACTTAAAGTAGGATTATAAAAATTTTTTAAATTTACTAATTTTTTTTTATCTCTAAACCTCTTGTAAGCAGCCCCTAGTACGGTAAATAGAGTTTACTTATTTCTTTCTTAAAATAGTACTTTTTACGTATTTTTAGGCTTACTAATTAAGAAGTTATATTATTTTAAAAAAGGTATTTTTTTTAATTAGTTTTTTTTATTGCACCCTGCTGTAAAAGTTATAAAGTTTATTATAATATATATATATATATATATTTATATATTTATTAAATAAAAGAGTGTGGCTGTAGTGGCTGTATAGACGACTAATAGAGGTTTTAAAAAAGGAGGAGTATATATATATCTTTATTTATTATAATATATTATTTATAGTTATATAGTATAAACGTTAAGTGTAATACTTTTTATTTTTAACTTAATAACTTCTTTATTGTGTAAACTAAAATTATAATATTTAGCCTATATTAGAGACCTAAATTAGCTCTTTAAATATATTTAAATTTTTTTTAAAAATGGCTTTTATCTTAAGAAAGTTATTAAGTTTTAAAAGTTAAAGTTTTTACCTACTAATAGGTGGCCACGCCTAGATAGTTAGCTCGCTTATACAGTACGTTATTAATTAATATAGTAAACTAGACAAGACTTACTTTTATAGTAAAAGGTAAATTAATACTATTTATTAAATAAAACGATTAAGATTAAATATATATATAATAGGCAAGTAATTAGGTAACCTAGTTATATTATTAACCCGTAATTAGAGAGGATATATAAGTATTAATATTATAATAATTAAAACTTTAATTTTATTAATATAGGTAATCTTTTTATTAACGTCTATTACTACCTATTAAAAAAAAATCTACGCTATTTAAGCTAAAAAGAGATATATATACTATTTAAAACCAAATTATATACTTAACTAAAACTAGTCTAAGATTTATAAAAAAAAGTTTAATAGTCTTAGTATATACTAAATAGCTCTAAATAATAAATACTTAAAATACTAATACTTATAACGTCCGTAATAAGAATTATAATAGTAAAAAAAAAAACCCCCTAGTCTTTAAACATAATTCCTATTAAAGATACTTACTTATATATAAAAAATTTGTCTTTAATACTCTTTAGTATTATTTAGTAATAAAATAATATATATTAATAAACTAACTAAGTCTATAACTATCTTTTACTTTATTAAGTAATATATATTATATAGCTTATAGTTTATAAAAAAAATTATTTACTACTTTTATAATCTATAACCTACTAAATTACTTAGTTAATAATAATAAAAATCTATTAAATAAGCCACCTTATAGCGTCTAAATAATACTAAAAAGGATGAAGGCATACACATACTCCTCCTTTTTTAAAACCCCTTTTGGTCGTCCCGAGCCACCACAGCCACACTTTTTATTCGATTAATATACAAATATAATAATACTAAAAGTATAAATTAATAAACTTAATAAAATAATTACTTATATAATATATTTTATAAATAATTTAAATATATAAGCGAGCTAACTACTATTTAGTACATAAATACTCTAGAATATTTTACTTAATAACGTAGCTGTTTTTTATTTATATTTTATAATTGTTATATACTTTAAAGCCCGAATAAGTCCCTAAAGGATAGTTAAACATTAATTAAAAATTAATTAGTAGTTATTAAAATATAATAAAAATATAACTTACTAAATATTTAATCCTTATTTTATATTTTATATTTTTAAAATAAATTATAAAATTTTTACTATATATTATCTATATATAGCTTTTCTCTATACTAAATTTTATTATATATATTTTAATATTATATACTAAAACAGTCTAGTAAATTTCTTAAAATAATTTATAAATATTACTATTCTAAAGACCTATAGGACTATTATTTGTATATATTTTTTAACTACATAATAATTAAAATAACTTGCTAAAAGTAGAAAATATTTTTTTAATAATTTATATATATAAACCTATTATTAATTAATATTATAGCTTAGTGTATTTACTATATAAAGCCTTTTTTTAACTTTAGAATTAGTATTAAAATACACGATATAAGACTATAGTATAATATATATATAATATGTATAAATATAATATAAAAATATTATAGTTTATTAATTATATTAAAGGGATAAAATAGGTATTAACCCTTAAGTAAGCTATTTTTTTATTTTTTAATATTTTACTAACTACTAAATATATTATAATATTTTTATCTATAGTTTAGAGATTTATTAGGGTTTTGTTTTTTTAAAAAAAAAACGTTAATATTTTAGCGCACCTACGTAATTAAAAAATAGCTATATACCCCTTTTTAAAATTCTTTTAAACGTTTTTCTTTAATAGCCTATTTTTCTTCTATTTAAACTAATATTATTAAATAAAGTTATATTAAATTACTAATCTATTATAAACCTAATTAGGTCTAGTTTACTACGCTAAGCCTATTAGGGATAAATTTTTATCTCGTTTAACTTTAGATAGTAATATTAGTTTAAAATAATTTTAGATATTTAGTATTTTATACTAAACTTATTCTTTTTTTTTAAAGGGAATTTTAGCTTTCTATAGTTTTATATTAATTCTTTAGTATTATTTTATACATCTAAAAAACTCTATATTTATTATAAAAAGTAGGTGCGTTTAAAGAATATTATAGTAAGAAAAGAAATTAAACCCCTAATATAAGAAATATAATAAAAATTTAAAGAATTTTTAAGAAATCTAATATATTTTTAGGCACTTACCTACTATACTACCCTACCTATTAGGGCTTTAAAATATATAAAAAAAAAAAAAATAAAAAAAAATAGCTAAGTTATTAAGTAAAATATACTAGAGTATTTACTTATTAAATAGTGTTTAACTTATTTATATATTTAACTTACTTATAAAGTACCTTAGAGGCGTAGTAATAATATAGTCTTTATATTTTTTTATATATATTATAAGCTTTTTTTTAATAGTAGTAGCCTTAATACTAATTTTACTAAATTAAATTATTTCTATAATATTACCGCCTTATATACGTGTATTAAAGCCTAGAAAAGATCTATAGCGTTAGTATTAAACAGGAGGTAATAGGAGAGTTTCCTATTAAGAATTAGTCTATTTATTTTAGCTCGTACGGGATAAGACCCTATAAGGTATTACTATATCGCATTCCTCTCTTAAAGATACTTTTAGAGGAATTCTAAGGACCTAAAACTATATACTAACTATATAGTACCTAATTATAGATTTATAGCCCCGCTAAAGCGCTTTATTTTTTTTTAATATATTAATTTCGCGTTAATAGTATATAGAACTATTAATTTTTTTTTAATAATTATATAGTGTACTATATACTAAAAAGCACTATTATATATTTTTGTAATAAAGGTATACATATACTCCTCCTTTTTTAAACCCCCTTTTAGGTCGCCCCGAGCCACCACAGCCACACTTTTTATTTAATTAATATATAAATATATTTTTAGTAAAATAATTTATTTATTTTTTATTTACTAATTCTACTATACCTTTTTTTTTATTTATTAACTTAATAAAGTCTTATATAGTCTTTTTATAAAATTTTTTATATATAGGCTAATTTTTTTAAAAATATTATTTAATTATTATTATAAAATTAGTTAGAGATAAAGATTTTTAATTAAATATATTATTTATTTAAATTAAGTAAACGCTACTTATTATACTAAAAGTATATTAGCCTGAATAGCTTTAGTACTTATAAGTATTAATTTTTTTTTAAAAAAATAGATTAGGCGTAAATTAATTTACTTAAACTATAATAGTATTTATTATATATATCTATAATTTTATTATTATATTTTAAATAAACTCTAAATTAGATTTAGCGCTAGTAGTAAAGAAAAAGTTTTTAAATAATTTTATTAGTATTAGTAGGAGAATTAGAATTACTATAATTAATAAAATAATTAAGATTATATTAAAAATATAAAGAATAAAAGATTAATAAATATAGCTATAGTAAAAATTTATTTTTTATACACTATTTTTTATATATACTTTAGTTCCTTCTTGTAAAGGCAATAGCCTTAATACTAACTTTATTAAATTAGATTACCTCTATAACGCTGCTGCCTTGCGCGCGCGCGTATTAAAGCCTACAGGGAGTGCATAGAACCACCTAGGTGGATACTGTATCTGCACGTCACGTGCGCATTGCTATATTCTGGTCTCCAAGTGGTTCTGGGCCTTCCAGAAATGTGCGCGATGCCATTTTCGTTGTAGTAGAATGAGCAGCAGGAGCGCGCACACAACCACAGCGCCTCTCTGGGGACTGAGAGGTGACCTCGATGGACACTGATGTGCTTCAAACAGACTTATGGGACAAATAATGCTACCAAGAAGAAGCAGAGTTCTAGAAGCTAGCAATGCCCAAGCAAGGTAAGTCGCAATGCCTCATGATTCAGATTCTTTCGGGAACAGCGGACTAGTTACGCAGGAGGCATAGACCACAGGCACAAACACGGAATCTTAGATGGAGCACCCTGGAGCTAGTGTCCATGTCAATACGTTGTCCGGTCAGGGTAAGTGTGACGAAAAGGTAGTAGCGAGGTACTGAATATACAAAGTGCATTGCCCGATATCCTACCATCTAGTAACAACATCGGGGAAACATACTTGACCGGACCGGGTCATCGCGAATCTCTCCACAAAGACGTCGCTCTCAAGATAGCCCATGCCCGGGAAGAGTTCACATCAAAACAAGTTGGAAGTTCTTCATCGATCGCAAACTCGCAAAGCCAGTGAGCCAACTAGCTCACGCCGGACGCCGCGTCCAAGGTGGCCCACGGCTACGCGCAACCTCGTTCCTAGCAGCTGCAAATATGCCTCACGTCCACCGGATGCCAATGCACAATGCTTCACCGCTGTTCCTGTCGCTTCGACAAACGTGACGGCGGCGTCAAGCTCCACTGGTACGAGCTTTATACACATCGAAGTCCGAACCCACCGGGGCGTATACAGTCGATGCCCCATTTCCGGATTGTATCTGCGAGGATACTGCACCACTGCGTCCGGACCTGGCCAAGGAGTGGTATCGAGGGAATCCATGACACGCCATGGGCCTTGCGTGCCTTGCGTGTTCGAGCGAGCTGAGAAGACGGCAATGAGTAGCAAGTGATGCACACAGAAACTAGCTGGGCTCGATAAGTCTGGCAGGGCTCGCAGTAGAATGGAAGAAGCGGCAGCTTTACCCGATCGCGACCTGTGTCTCGAGCCATTACGACGACAGCATCCAGCCGATGCGAGGGCAAAGCATTAATCGACTTTCCCGCTCGGGTGCTGCAAGTCGCGGCCTCTGGCTTCCTGGATGCTTTGGGCGCCTGTGTCGTCACTCACTCAAATTGCCGGCCCACGTGGATGTGGACCCGTGACGTGCGGGTAAGGTAGCCCTGGAGGTCCCTACCCAGGCCCGTAGCAATCCCTAGAGCTCTACCGCTCTCGTCCTATTGCCTGCACAAAACCGGACGCTCGGCGAAGACCTCCCACCGCGTGTGCTGGTGACTGCCCAGGTGCGACGACGGTCGTACCTTCCTGACTTGAGTTGACCAGACAACCCTTCATCCGGCATCATTGTCACAGCACAAGGCGAGCTCCAGGCTCTCTACCTCGCAACACACACCTTCGACGCGATCAACGGCCGCTCTCACCGAGTGCTGCTCTCTATTTCCACCCGGAGCTGCCGTGCCGACCGCCATGCCGACCGCCACGCCGCTGGCCGAGACCGAACCGGCACGCAACGACAAGGACGGCGTGAGCGTCCAGCTACCAGTTCCGACGATGCTAGGACGTCCACCCGCACGCAAGGTCGCTACCTTCACTTTGGAGCCCTTCGCCATCCCTAGAGGCAAAGCAGCCAGGCGTGTATTCGAAGCTGCGTCACGTGGCACCGACGAAGGTTTGGTAAGAACTCCATCGTACGTCCATCTTTCACATGATCCGCGCACGGCTGCTCTCAAAGGCGGGGAGACGATCTCGCAATTTACGCAACGCAAAATCAACAACGAGCGCACCAAGACGATGAACGCGCTCGAGGCCGTTGAAACGAGGCCGCGCGAGCAGAAAAAGATCATCGCCAACCCTTCGATTCTCCGACTCAACTACGGATGGGGAGGAGGAGATGGAAGCAGTGGGGAGGAATGGTTCGACCCGGATAAGGCTGAGCGTGATCGTCTGATTGCGATATCCCACAAGAAGGCGACAAGACTGCCCCAGGCTCAGTGAGTTGAAGACGTCCGTGTCCTCAGTAGCTTGCCTAACTGTCCCAGCCCGGATCCTTCCAAAGCAGCCGACCCGCAGACGCGCCGCCACAAGCGACCGTATCACGTGTTCTGATGAAGTGGACTTCAGCCGGACGTATGTGGCATGGAGCAGCAGGCGCATGGTGAACGTGACGCGACATACGACCAACAGGAGTGCTAATCGTACGTGGACGAGCATTGTATGTTGCAAGGCCGTGTGAAGTTGAGCTGGGGGCAAGCGGGGCATGATATTCAACGACGTTGGGCGAACTCTGTGCACTAGGTTCCTGGTATGGTTCTGAGCCAGAGGTATCAGCCGGTAGCATGGAAGACTGGGCTATCAAATCTAATTGCCTGGTCCAAAATCTTTCGGTGCTCCTACGCTTTCCAGGGCACGGCGTTCAACAAGCTAGTATTGACTTATCTCTGACATGAGCCATGCGACGCAGTGATACATCGATCCTGTATATCGTGGCCATGGAGTAAGTTTGTAGGTTTCTACCCCAAATCGTGAAGGGAATACCAGAGGATAAAGGAAATATACACGGGGCGGTTGCGCCTTCCGTCTCTCCTGCAGTCACTCGCCCATTGCTAGCGCGCTTCTACAGCAGCCCAACGCCTGGCTGGCCCTCACTCGCTCCAGCCCTGCAGTTCGGCCTCTCAAACGTGCCCAAGATGCATCGCTCGCCGTACGAAGACTTTTGTTGCTTGCCCTGCTTACCAGAGACATGCCCCGGGAGGATTTGGAGCCGCCGGCACGCAGCACTCCAACCTCTACCTCCAGCAAGCTCCCCAATGAGCCACCCAGCAGATCCTCTGCCTTGGCGATGGGTGCCTCGGACCGCAGCATTCCTCCTCGCTCTGACGCTTCGACCGGCTCTCCCAAGAAGCCTGAGAGCTGCATGCTCCCTCGGCGTGCAACGCAGCTGCTTAGCGGCTTTCTCCGGCTCACAATGAGCTCCTCCGCGCCGGAGACAAACATGTCCCCGCAGCCGCCCAGCACGTTCCTCCCACTTACGCTAAATGTTTTGAATACCGACCGAATGTCCGTATCCCTGTAGGCTTTAATACGCGCGCGTATAAGGCAGCAGCGCTATAGAGGTAATCTAATTTAATAAAGTTAGTGTTAAGGCTATTACCCTAGGGAGAAATTATAGTATGTATAGAAGATAGTATATAAAAGCTATATATAAATTTTTACTATAGCTATATCTATTAATTCTCTATTTTTTATATTCTTAACGTAATTTTACTATATTTTATTAACTATAGTAATTTTAATTATTATACTAATACTTATAGAGCTATTTAAAAAAAATTTTTTTACTATTAATACTAAACCAAATCTAGAGCTTATTTAAGACGTAATAGTAAAACTATAAATATATATAATAAATATTATTAAAGCTTAAATAAATTAATCTATACCTAATCTATTTTTATAAAAGAAAAATTAGCGCCTATAAGTACTAAAATTACTTAAGCTAATATACCTCTAGTATAGTAAGTAGTAGTTACTTAGCCTAAATAAATAATATACTTAATTAAAAATCTTTATATCTAACTAACCTATAATAGTAATTAAATAATATTTTTTAAAAAAAATAGTCTATATATAAAGAACTTTATAAAAAGACTATATAAAATTTTATTAAGTTAATAAATAAGAAAAAGGCGTATTAGGATTAGTAAATAAAAAATAAATAAATTACTTTACTAAAATATATAATAGCGCTCTTTAGTATATAGTATACTATATAATTATTAAAAAAAAATTAATATGTCCGTATCCACCTCTACGCGACCCACCGCCCCAAAGGCCGCCCTGAACAAGCTCAGCAAGGCCGTCCGGTTTGGCGCCATGGCAGCCACAGGCGTGTATCCTAGCCCGCTCTTGCACGGGAAGAGCGAGGAAGAGGATAAGGCTATGTCGGCATCCGAGCCAAGACGCAAAGTGGAGACACACAAGGGCCCGAACAGCGGAAGCACTGGCATATCTTCCTCGTGGCTGCAAGTGGAGAACGACCAAGGGCAGAACGGAGAAGCACATGTGGAGCCTGCACTAAGACGATCGGGTACGTAGTACGAGCTCCATAGCGACGGCAGACATGCATTGGTATGCGAATAGAGGTGCGAGATGCTGACCGTTTATCGGGTGAGTGGTCTTGTGAATACGAGCGAATATCAGTGTTGGATTTACTATGGGTAGAGGACGATGGACCGGCAGGGTCGTGATATGGGCTTCTTTCACAATGGTCTCGCTCGCAATGTGGGTCTGATGCCGCCGAAAGCCCATATCCGTTGCCAGATTACGTGTTAATGTGGGCCAGCATGCGAGCGTGGAACACCTGTGTGGAAGCTGCCTAGCTGCTCTCACCGGCGAATGCATGCAGTCGCCCGGGTTGCATGCCACGCCCGTTGTCACCAATTAACTCCTTCCACACCGCTGTTTCTAGGCAGCAGTCGAACGCAGAGGCGAGGCGACAGTATAATTGATACAGTATGGTTCAACAAGAAGTCGATATCGGGCCATGATATGCGTGTGTGAGGTGCCAAAAAAAGACATGCGCAAAGTCTTTGACGCGTGGCCACACCTATCGACTATCTGCTACCCACTTTCCCTTGCCATCGCAGAGCACACATATTCCATTGCTCGCATGTACACCCCTCTCTGCACATATCCGACAGCCTGCGATCGGACGATCCGCGGCTCCTCGCGTCTAATTGCGGGCAGCTCCTTCCGGTGAGCTTCCTCGGGTGGAAGCGCGTGTATTACCCCGGCGGGTAACCGAATATGAGGGGGCGTCTGTGTGAGATTTCCAGGAAGACATGGCATAAACATCCACTATTCAGAAGAGGTCTTCGTGGATTTCCGTACGACGTGCGCGTGAGCGTCAACGTGTGAGGCGCAACACCACGCAGTTTCGAGGTCACTGGCACTTCAGGTTCAGCACAGCATCACCAAACAGGCTCATAGTATAGCGGTTGGGCCTTGACGTCAACCGGGGCTTCTTGTTTGCCTCCTGTGCGTGAAAGCGGCTGCCGACACAACAGTATCCACCCATGAAGCCCGAAACCTGCAGACACAACGTACAGGACGGTGCGATGGAACTTCCAAAGCCGAAGGGCCGCTGTATATATTGTGGTATCCTCTCGCTCTGGTATGTCCATCAGTTCGGCCGGTCTTCATCCTGTCTCACTGCTGTACAACTTACATCTTTCCTCTCCGTACTTAACAAACGATAAAGTATGGCACAACAATCAGGTACAGCACCGTCTGCCTCATGGGGTGGATCACCCCTTACCCATGACGATGGGTCGGGGCCAGCAGGTTGTAAGTATACGCAATGTTTAAGCGCCTGAATCATGGCGGCTCCGGAGAGTACTTGCCAACGCATCTTCAAACACAGCTCAACCACCACCCCCACCCCCACCCTCACCCTCACCCTCACATGATCCCGCGTCAGATGCCGAGTCGCGCTCTGGCGACAATCGGGAGAAACGGCCGTCGTTCCGGCATGTAAGTGTTACCGCTAGATACCCTAGTGTGGAACTGACTCTCCATAGGGAATGCTCATCACAGGTTAAAGTGGTCCTCGCCGGCAACCCCCAAACCGTTCTCCCCGTGAATGCAGACCCTCTGCGGAGAAATGCCCCATTCATCGATCGCTATAAGCAAGACGACGGTTCATACTTTATCGATTTCGAACCACATCCCGGCTATTTCGCGTCCTACATTGTCTGGCTCGAGGGCACGTTTAAGCTCAACATCCCGGGCGGCAATTGGCACTCGAAAGCTGAGCGGGATCGAGAGTTTGTCAAGCTTCTTCTCTTTGGGAAGAATCTTGGCGACGAGGGCTTCTGCCGACTTGTCCATCAGGGCTGGTTGCAGGCTTCGCGGGAGCAATTCGATGCGGAGATTGACCCTGGCGCCATCCAAGAGCTCTACGACAAGACCGCTCCCAACGACATTTCTCGGGGGTTTGTAGTGCGCTTCTTTATATATAAGAAGTTTGCATTAAGTTCGTTATCGCTTTACACCAGGGATGGACAGCAATTCCCACATGCTTTCTGTCTCGATCTTTCATACGCACTAGCGAAGTCAAACCGGTGCAATCACAACAAGTTGGTGACCGAATTTTGTACACCGCGGTTGAATTGATGGCGGCAGGTGAGTTGCTTCAATCCGTCCGTTCCTTCTGGTTGACTAACTCCCTCCCCCACAGGGGACCGCGCGTTGACTTAATCGGCCTT
Organism: Pleoardoris graminearum; assembly: GCA_030770415.1. Classification (NCBI taxonomy): domain Eukaryota; kingdom Fungi; phylum Ascomycota; class Dothideomycetes; order Pleosporales; family Didymosphaeriaceae; genus Pleoardoris; species Pleoardoris graminearum. The sequence continues at coordinate 79,721 of JASEKS010000356.1, forward strand.
GCGCAGTGGAGGCATCCCGAATGTTGAGCGTCGTCTTCTGACGGCGTCCCTACCAGGTGGATGCTCGCTTGATGAAATTTGGAGTCCTGGTGTCTAGCTTGGACGGTAATCGTACTTGGGCTTTCCTTTTCTTATCTCACGCTCTAAGTTCTCGGTAACCTGATGATTGTGTCTTTCCCATGGAGAGAAAGACGTTCGTGTATGTAACAGATCAATGACTCTTGCGACTGCTTGATCCGCACACTTCGCATTCTTGTCCGACTTTGGTGATGTACTGCATCTTCGTAACGTTCCTTTCGTCCTGCTGCGTTGGCTTGCCTCAACGAATCCGGGGAGAAATGCTACCTTGGTGAACTCAAAATCAGCACTTTGATGCGCGCCCGGTGCACGGTGAACAGGGCCTGTTAGGGTGAGTTCTTAGCTGCTGCTGCAAGTGCATTAGCCGTCTAAAGGTTGCCCGAGCTTAATTGTTAGGAGGCAGCTATACTGCTGTGCGGACCGGTGGCATTCGTCGTACACATACCATATTCATTTATTGTGGTAATCTGGTCGTTATACACCTTCACGCTCTTGCTGGGATTTTGATTTCGTGGTTGGATGCGGTGTCTCTGGGGGGAATCGGACTTCATTGACACAGCGATGTAGATCGGGCCGCGGAAATAATACGGAAGGGAGGTTCGCACACTGGAGCGTATCGGACTATCTGTACCCAATGTGTCGAGATTTACAGCCCCGACGGCGACAGCCTCAACACCACCTCGTCAAATCAGATCATCTCCACGACGTTGCCACCTTGCGCGCGTGTATTGAAGCCTAGAGGAGAGAGATTTACGGCAATGCCGATTTTCATTCCATGCCACACAAGGAAACACAATCTATTCTCTCCAACGGGTGAACAGCGCCTCGGTATCCGTCCTTGTAAAAGACCAATCGCACCTACAGCCACCAGCTCTTACACCTGTGTATGACTGCCACCTTTCGCTTGGAATATGGCGTGTATGTGGTGGCGATACTGGTGGTAATAGAAGTACTTGTAGTACTAGCAGTGTTGCTACGGCTGCTAGTAGGTGTCCTTGAAGAAAGGGAGCTTTTAGGGCTTGGAGCCTTGGCTTGATCTTGCGAAACATCTGTGACTAGCGGGGTAATTTCGTCTGGGTCTGCTGATGGGCTAAGCGGTGAGCTTGCAGCGCTTGGAGCCTTGTCTTCATCTTGTGACGCATTTGCGACTAGCGATGTAGATCCTTCTGGGACTGTTGATGGCCGAAGTTGCGGGGGTATGGTAACGGACTCGAAGTCGATAATAGGATACAGAATGTCAGTGACAAAGTCAGCGGCCGTCTCCGGCATCGCCCGCGTTTGTGAAATCGAAATGGAGAGCCCCTCGCCATCGAACTTTGCTTCGAGTACACGACACAGAGTAATTGACATTGTGTGGATGCGGATCTAGGAAATATTGAGTAAGCTCCATGCTCCATAAGAAGTGGTAAAAAGAAGGGGAGGTTGCATACCGGGACAATTGTGGTCAAGCGCTTCTTCATGAGGTAGTGGTAGGCAGAAGCAAGTACCACGAGTTCAGATACAAGAATGTTGCCCGGCATGCCGTTATCCTTACTCAGATCCAGATTTCGGTCGGGAACAATGAAGGAGATCATGGCTAGATCCTTGGCGCTCATACCTATGTCTTCGTCGTCGTCATCGTCATCCTCGCTCTCGCCATCAAACTCGGAGCAAGGTTGCAAGGGGAATTTTGCCTGGTATACCACATACGTATGCAGGTTGGCCGAAAAGTGTCGTCTATTACTGTTAGGCGCTGTCCCAAAATACGGACCACCAGCTTACACAGAAGTTGCGAAGGTCTTGTAGTGCCTCCGGAAAAAGTCTAGATAAGTAGCAGCTCCGCTTGCGCGTGCCTCATGTAGTGAGTCTTCAGAATACGTCTCCTGGATATCCTGAAGCGAGATCTCGTCGGATAAAATGCTCTCGGTTTCGCTTTCAATGCGCTTGGCCACCTCCAGGAAGTCCTGTTTTGGCTTGTTGAATTCAGCTGTCACAAACTCGACGCGAGCAGCTGTATCATCGCTTGCAAGGAGGGCAACAGGGAGTGTCTCTGCTTTCTCGCGGAACCAGTACCGGGCGTAAGCCTGGAAGTCGATGAGCAAGGGATAGGCTATGTTCTCAATTAGATTGGAGAAAGATGATATGATAAACGTGGAATACACACCTGCCACGACGGCACCTGCGTCACGGGCGGCAAAAGGCATGGCTGCGTGGGGTGCGTTATTGACAGGCGGTGGTTGCTGGACGAGCGGCATGCTCGAGAAGTGAGAGCTTTGGAGGCCTTAGGTCGCGGGGTTAGCGTTTTCGATCACGTGCGGGAGTTTCTCCGGATCCGGGCCACGTGACGTTTGCCCACCGTAACTTCCAAATACCCTTTCGGGTAGTTAACCCAAGATCATACCCTTCACTACTTGATAACCCACAGAAATAAACCGCAATGTCGCATAGCACGGCAATGGGAGCGCGACAGACCCTGCATCTGAGGAACCAAGTATTTGAAATCCCTGGCCAATGGAAGTTGCACACAAGAGCCAATTTCAAATTACTCGCCCAATGCGCGAAAGGCCCGAGCCCGAAGGTCACCGAGAGTAAAGAAGAGCATCCGACTGGCAACGCCGCTTCAAGTTCCTCCACACATGCTCAACAGTCCCCCGGTTCTTCAGGAAAATCGCAGCCTCGTCCATCCCCAACGGCTCAGGAGGAGATGAACGCCATAAATTCTCAGGAGCAATTGTCATGGGAAGCGCAGAAGACCTATGTCCACAACTTGGTAGTCCCGAACAGCGTCGACCTGTACTCCGGGTCAAAGCAAGATCTTACCCAGTACTCAGCATCACGCGCTCTTGTGCAGCGGCACAACTTCGCTAGGCTAGAAAAGGTGCTGAGGCAAGTTATTGGTGACGATTGCGACACAATTTCAGACATAGCCACCAATATTAACACTGGTCTGCCCGGTGGTTGTCATGCATTTATGCGATGTCTAGCAGCAGCTAAACATAGCGACATACGTCAGGACGCCGAATTCCCTGAGGGATTAGCAAACCTGTACCCTGCAGCAATAGATCTATTGGATATTATAAAAGCGCCGCAGACGGACAGTCCTCCGTCGAGTCGAGATTGCCGGCCAGGAAGAAACTTGGAACAGACGGATTATTCAGTAGCGCCAATGGCCCCCGAAAGTCGCAAAAAAACATGACAAGCAGTTCGGCGACGACGGCGAACACTTGGATGACAAGGATTATTGCACTTGGTACGGCAAATTCTTTGAAGCCAAAGATGAGGCCCAACTCAACGGTTTTTTTTGGTCAACACACTCGTCGGAATTCTGGCTCCGCTATCAAAACTATCAATTCATGCTCGGGCAACGTCCACCAAACATAGCATGCGCGTGCAATCTCCCAACGGCAACGCATACAAGGCCTTTTCAGACGGGATCGTCTACGTTGAGCTTCCTGATGGTAGCCACTACGATCTAGCAACCTTGGAAGTCAAAGTCGGTCCACTGTGGCTGGACGCCAAGCAGAACTGGCAACATATCGCAGAGATGATCGGCATGATAAGGGATGATAATATGCTGCCACTGGGTAAGATCACGATACGCGGACACGAGTACAACATGTGAGTCCCTCATCACGTTCCTTTACGTACTAATCGCATAAAAGACTCGTCTGCGCGACTCTAGAAGCCCATCGATTCCGCATGGTTGAATCCGCTAGCGACGTAGCGCTAACATTTAATAGCAAAATTATGTACGTTATAAGTGGAGCCGGCATCGAGATCATACTGGGTCTCTATACGGATGCCTAAGCAAATACGGAAACGGGATGCCTGGACCTAGCGGTAGTAGGAAAGGGAAGGAGCCTATTCCCTGCGATACAGTAGATACGGCCGACATAGACAGCCACTCGCTCATATTGCCCCATCGCACGAGGAGTCAATCCTACAAAGCGCAAGAATCCTAAACGGGGACCGCTGCCAAGCCAGGAAAAGCCTTAGCTCCCACAATAGGACGGCAAATCCACATGGCAAGATATCGAGAGCTTATTAGGTTCCTCGGTCTACTGCAACATGCTGCAAAGGGCCATAGAAACCCCACGCCTTTATCGTGGCTTTTCCCAACCGGCGGGACTCGAATGACGGTCACGATCGGGAAGGAGTAGTCTCTTCGGCATATTACCTCCCGCTCTTCTTACTCGTTAATCCTTAATTTCTTCCTCTTAATAATCTTTCTGTATTGTCTTCGGAGGAAACCATTGGGCCGTTAGATAATCTTTTTATAAGTAAAGACGGACCTGCGTTATATATAACCTAGAATTTGCTCTTTTTTTGTAATAATAATTCGGCTCTCTACTATACTACTAACCTAAAATATTGCCTCAACCCTCTACTAAGTATATTATAATAAGCTTCTTCTAGATAGATATTATATATTTATATATTAATTAAACAAATAGTGTGGCTGTAGTGGCTCGGGGCGACTAAAAGGGGTTTTAAAAAAGAAGGAGTATATATATGCCTTTATATTACTTTAATTCTATTTAAAACCTTTTATTACTTTTTTTTACTATCTTTCCTCTGTTCCTAGGTTATTAAATTTATTAATATAAAAAATATATATAGGTATCGTATTATTAGTATAACTTAGTTAATTTCTTATATAGTATTTTAAAGAGTTTTAAGTAATTATTATTTATAGTCTATTTTATTTTAGAGTACTATAGTATCTATAATTATTATAAAAATACTATAACTATAGGCGTAGAAATTAGAACCGACTAGTATATAATTATATATACTAGAATAAGACCTAGGTTATTAAGATTTACTTTTATAGTTAATAAGCAGCGATAAATAAACTAATAAATATTTAATTTTAATTTTTTATTTCCTATTTCTAAAATTTTATTTAAAAATTAAATTAAGCTATTTATTTAATCAGCTATATAAATAGTGCGCTTTAAATAAATTTAGTAAAAGTTTTATAAATTAAAGCTTTAATATTATTTTTTTCTATTTTATTTACTAAATTATAGCGCGATAGAATAGAATAAATTTAGAAAAATAGTTATAACACGTATCCGTATTTTTTTTAATAGTTTATATCTTAAATATACTTAGTATAGAATTTTACTTAAACTATTATATTTATTAACTACTTATTAAATAATTTTAAAGACTTTAGAAAATATAATAACTTAAAACTAATATTTAAAAATTTCTCCTTAGTTAGTAGTTACTATTAGTAAATAATTATAGATTTAAGAATTTTTTAGTAAGTTTTATTTTAATTTAGCTAGGATTTATATATAGCTTAAAAGGCTTAGTAAAAAAACTAATATAGCTAAAATTACTATTAGCCTACTATTTTATATTAATTTATTTTAATCTCTATAAGTAAATCTTTTATTACTTTTTACTTTTTATATTTTAGTACTAAAAAGTCTATTAAATAAATTTATACTAATTAACTAATCCCTTATAAGCTTTTTAGAAATATTAGTATTATATTTAGTATACTTACTAGTTTTTTTTTAAGCACTTAATCTTAACTACGTAGCGTTATCTAAATAGGCGCTACTATAAGATATAATTAAATTAGGACTTTACCTATATATAGTAGTAATTAGTATTAGTTTTTAGTTCTTATATTTTAGTTATTCTAAGTATATAGCTGCTTAAAAAGGTATTTATATATATATTTATATATTAATTAAATAAATAGTGTGGCTGTAGTAGCTCGGAGTAACTAAAAGGGGTTTTAAAAAAGAAGGAGTATGTGTATACCTTTATAGGGGTAGTATATATAGTTTAAAAGTAGTAATATTATAAGCTATATTATATATACTTCTACTACTTATTATCTACGTATTTAAAAATATTTATAAGAGAATAGCCAGAGCGGGTTAACTGTCCTCTCTACTAGCGATAGCAATATTAAGTACTAACTATTTAGATTATTATATATTTAGACAGTATAGCCGGAAAATTTAAAAGTTATATACTCCCCGGCTATCTAAAAATTAATACTACTAAGTAGCTAGATTATTAAGGCCTAATTTTTCTAACAGAAAAGAGTAGTATATATTTAATAATAATTTAGGTAGCTACACTACTATTATTTATTAGTAAAACTTTAGTTCCTTTTAAACCGGCTTAATAGCTTAGGCTATTGGGTGTCTTCTCTTATAAGCGACCCATGGTTAGGCTAAACTTATTCTCCCCCACGAGCCTCGGGATGTCCTCTTCCTTACCTTTTTAAGGCCTAATACCCTTCCCCTCTACAGCCACGCGCTGCAGTTAAAATACTAACGACTTAATCTACTTTAGGCGCTTATAAAGGCCCTTTTTAGTTTATAGTTAAATTATTAAAACTAGCGAGGGCAGAATCTAACGCTAAAGGACTAGAAAGCAGCTAAGGCCGAAGGTAAGTCCTAGACCTAGAACGGAAAATAACGCATAAGAAGTACTTTAGACCTTAATTTTATAGTAAAGAAACTAGCCTTCTATATTCTAAGGAGAAATAATATACTTTAGCGATAAGATCCCGGATCTAATATTAAATTCTAGAGAACGCGTCTATATTAATCTAGTATACTAAAATACCGCTAGAGTTATATCTATTTATTTATAAACTTTTACTTTTTAATAGCTAAAAGAAAGTAGCGTAGAAGTTATAGTTATAAATTTATTATTTTAAAAATATTTACTTACTACGAGATTTTTTAGTTTAATAAAACTAAACTAATACTAAATTTTAAATATATATATCTATGTTTAGACTAAATTAAAAACTAATTACTAAGTTAAACTTTGGCTAAAATAGTTTAATATTTATTATTAAGACCGGATATTATCTAAATTAATTAATAGAGAGTAGTTAGTTCTATTATTAATATAATATTAATATTATTCTTAGTAAGTAAAAAAAAAATACTTCTAAAAGCTTTGTATTATATAATATATATATTATTTATTATAATAGTAGGTAAGTAGTCTTAGGTAATAAACTATATATTATTAATAGACTTATAATAACTAGTTATATTTATTAGTCTAAATATATAAAAATCTAAATTTAGTAAATAGAGCTTTAGAATTAGTATTAGGTTACTATATTTATTAAAAATATTTATAAAGAATGTACTAGGTCTAAGATTATATTAAATTAATTAAATAGAAAAAATTATACGTGTTCTAAAATTCTTATATTAACGCCTATATAGAGTAAATAGTAGAGAAGAAAAAAGTAAAAATATATATAAGAATATAAGCTTATTAAGCTAATTAAAATACGAAATTTATAAGCTAAAAAAATAATTTATTAGAGGTAAGTTGGCCGTCTTATTATTAAGTTTATAAGTCTTAAATAAACTATTTAATAGGGTTTCTATATTTACGGCTACTATATTAGCAATTAGATACTAGTTATTAGTATACTTTTTACCCGTAAAAGAAACGCATTTTAGAGTTTTATAGATAGATATAGTATTTCTAGAGTATATATTTATATCTATATTAGTATCGGAGCGTATAAGCCCCAAATCTAATATAATACTTGTACTATTATAAATTTTCTTATTAAATAGGTATTAAGTATTACGTATAATATTATACGATAGTCTCGACTTAATATATATTAAATAAGCTATAGTGCTGTTACTAGTTTACGCGTAATATATTATTATATAAAGAGTACTCTTTTAATAGCTATTTCTACTAATAACTATTATAGTATTTATAGCTTTAAATAATTTATTATTTATTAGTTAAGTTAAATTTAGTTTATTTATTATATTATAATTTTAGGTCCGGATCTGCACTATTTAATAGCCGGCGAAGTAATATAAAAAGAGACTAGTAGTTATATAGAAAGTAAGTCTATTTAATTATAATTATAGTAAAAAATAAAGATTACCGAAATAATATAATATAGGTTCCTTTATATATAATACTAATAATTTAAATTTTAAAAAGTAATTCTAGCGCGCTCTTTAGACTCTGTAATACTAATTAATATTAGTAATATACGTTATTATGTTCTTTTAGTAAAGCATTAATCTAATATTAAATAAAATATATACTTTTATAAAGGTAATCGCCGGTTATTTTTATAAATAAAGTAAAAAATATAGTTAGAATTAAGGCCTACTACGTAAATAATATAATTATAGAACCTCTAACTACGCTATATTTTATTTATATTAAATAAAGTTAATAGGTTTAGGCTCTAAAAATAAACCCTAATTAATCTAAAACCTATAGTGTACTATATTATAGTCTATCTACTATATGGCTAGAGTATTTAATACTAAGAGAATACGGCCGAGGAAGAGGTATTCTAAAAATATAATAACCTATAACTTTTAGAGGACTAGAGGATAAACTTAGAGGATAAGCTAAAAGTCCTTAAAGTAAAAGGCGCCTAATAGTTGCTATATATGCATATTAATTCTCGGGTTAAGCGCCACGAGCGCGTTTTTACCTCTTAGTATTTTAGTATACAGCGACCTAGTCTTCGTTTAAAGTTATAAAAAAAGCTAAAGCAGAGTTTACCGCTATAGTAAAATAATTAAATTTAATTACTTAAAGTTTAATATACTATAGTTACTAGGATAAGTATAGTTAATTTATTATATTTTTTATTAGTTTCTACGCTATCCTACTACGATGCTCTAGCCTATAATAATAATATAAATTTTAATCCCCTACATATTTTATATAAAAAATTTTTTTTTAAGTATTTAAAAAGGCTATAGACTTTTATAAAAATATTAATATTAATACTAGTATTAGTAAAGTAATATAGGCCTATATAAATACTTAGAGATAGTCTAGTATTTAAGCTATTTTTATAATTATATTTAACTAAATTAGGTAACACTACTATAAGTATAAACTATATAATTATACTTTATTTACTTAAATTTAAAAATAATATTAATTCTACTTATTAATTACCTTAATTTTTTAATTTTATAATACTTTTACTATTCTTTTAACGTTCTAATACAGGGGAGTAATATTAAAAAGGGTTAATCTAAAAAGTTACTATTTTTAAAAATTAATATAAAATTAATTACTAAGCCTAAAAATATATATATTATACTAGTTAAAAGAGAAAGTTATAAAAACTTCTATAAAGATTTTAGTTACGTTCTATTTATTACCTGTAATAAATTAAAATAACAGAAATATAGTAATTTTTTTAACTCCTTTTTTAGATTCCTATAAGTTTTTTATTAGTAAATATATTTTACTAAAATTTTAACTATGCTATTTTAGGCCTAGTATATATTACGTAACTAAATTTTTAAAGTATATTAGTAATCTAATAATATAATTATATAAATAATAAAACTTTAGTCTATACTTATATAATTACTACTTACGTAATATATTATTAATATAATAGTATATAATAATATCTTATAACTTTTATAAACTTAAATTTTAATTCTTTTATAACAGATCTAACTGTTTTAAAACTTAAATATAAAATTAATTAACTTTTAAAAGTAAATAATTTTCCTTTCATAATTATTCCTATATTAAAAAAGTCTTTTACTACTATTTATTACGCTATACAACGTATTAAAAATAAAAATAAAATAATTATAATATAAAAAAAGTTTATATAGGGGGTATAAAAAAGGTAACTAAAAAAGATAAAAGAGTTATTAATAGAGACTTAACTTAAAGTCCTAAAAAGAATAATAAAAGAATACTATTAGAAAATAATTTAAATATTATAAAAAGATAATTATAAAGAGTTTTAAAAGTAAAGAGTTATAATATTAATATAAGTAAAAAAAAACCTATAATTATAGTTTAGTAATATAAAAAAAGACTAATTAAAAAAGACTAGTGTTTAAAAGTTTAATAACTCTATTAATTATATAAAGAAAGGTAAAGTATAGTATCGAGACACTAGTCTAAAAAAGGTATAGGCTATAACTCTATTTATATTAAATTTAAAAATTGTTATAAAAGATTACTTATAAAAAAAGTTATAAAATATAATATAATAAAACTAAATTAGGCTTAGGTTCTATATAGCCTTAGTTATATAGTCTTAAACTTAAGACATTTATCTTACTTAACTTTACGTCTTTATAACTTTTTAACTAGCGTATAAAATTATCTATAATATATATATATATTAGTAATTTATATATAATATTTATATAATTAATTTCAAGTATAATTTCTTATCTAAATATTTAGTATTTTAAATTTAGAATATAAAGTCTTAATTCAGAGATTTAGGACATAATTTAAAAATCTATATATATAACTTATTTTTAAAAATTTAAAATGCTAAATAAAAGCAATACTATATAATAAGATTAAAAATAAAATAATTTTTTAATTTACTATTATATTAACTTAGTAATAACCTAAAAACTTTATTAATTTTTATTAATTTAAAGTCTTAAAACTTCTTATATAGTAAAGATAATAAAATAAATTTTATTTTAAATATTAGATAATATAAAGTATTAAAGAATGAATATTTTATAATAATTAAATTAGGTTAGTTAAATCTTAAGTATATATTATCTAATAATAATAATATATTATTAACTATAAATTATAAGTTAATTATTTAAAACTATCTATAAAATTATTTAAAATATTAATTACGTAAGATATATTATAATATTTTTTAATATTTACTATTTCTGTATTTTAATAAAATATAAAATAACTCTAGTAAATTATTATTAATCTATACTATAAATATTAATATAAATAATATATATAATATAGTAATATATATATATTTTATAGCTAATTTTATACTCTAATTAAAATGTTATAAAGACGTAAAGTTAAGTAAAAAAAAAATTATAAATTTAAGACTATATAGCTAAGACTATATATACGCTAAGCGTAATTTAGTTTTCTTATATTATATATTATAACTTTTTCTATAATTTTTTTTTATAAATTTATTTTTTCTCTAAATTTTTTCTCTATAAATTTTCTATTTTAATAATATTTAAATTTAATATTAATAGAGTTATTAAACTTTTAAAAACTAATTTTTTTTAATTAGTTTATTTTTATATTACCACCCTATAATAAAGAAAAAAAAATTAAAATACACTAATAAAAATATAAAAAATATAAAAAATATAAAAAATATAAAAAATATAAAAAATATAAAAAATATAAAAAATATAAAAAATATAAAAAATATAAAAAATATAAAAAATATAAAAAATATAAAAAATAT